>UELX01001834.1:0-37875 GCA_900480035.1 Eupelmus urozonus
GAGAGAGAGAGAGAGAGAGAGAGAGAGAGAGAGAGAGAGAGAGAGAGAATGGAAGACAGAGGTAGAAGTACAGAGAGAAAGGAAAGAGGAAAACTAAAGTTTCGGTACGCTGTCCACGTTCGGAAGGCAAAACGGGTTATGATTCAATAAAGCGTCTTGGAAAAAGCGAATTCCATTTGGCTTTTCCTTTTCTATCTGACTCGTATACTAGTCCACTTTCCTTTCCGATACCCCAAAGTTTTGTCTTATAGACTCTATCTTCTCGTGTACCGGATCATCGCTTTAACGAGGATTTCATAAAGTTCGTTAAGTGGCAAACCTGATTAACTAGAGTCACCGCTGTGTGATTATGCTGCACACGGAAGTTCGAAAATGCTGTATAAATAAGAGCTCGATGAAGATCTGAAGCGAGTTCAGCAAGCTCTTTTCAATATTTTTGTCTCGTTTGCCGCTCTGTTCAATTGATTATTCCGAAGTTTTCTATTCGATGTGAATTTGTGTATGGGAGATGCGCGTTGCCTTTTTTCGCATAAAGTTTCGGAAATGCAGGAAATTATTCGAGAAACGTAGGACGCTTGACAGGCTAAATTTAGAATTCAAACAATTTGAATTTCGTAGAGAATTTGACTTTAGCTGTACGGTATCTCGTACATTAATCGTTTGTTATTGAATCTCATTAAGTAATGGCTGATCATTTTATTTTTATAAGATATTTTTAAATGTATTATAGTTATGCTTATTTTATCCCTAATAAACATGTGAAGTAATGAAAGCTGTTGACATGCTTATAAAAATCTATATCTTTATTACTAAAAATGTAGTACTAAGCTGCATGAAGAAGTAATATTTTACACTACCTTATTCTTATCTTTATAACACGACTCACATCTTATATTGCTATTTTTAAACACTGACTAATATGATTATTATTCAGAACTTATACAATATTTAACATCCGAGTTTCCGGAAAGTCAGATACTACACTTGAAAGGGCATTTTGTGATGTAGTTGTGTTGGACAGTGGACGGTTTAATTAAACTGAAAAGGGTCACATTAATGAGCTTTTTAGTGAATTCCACGCGGGATAATAGAAGTTGTTGGAATTTTAAGAAGCATGCAAATTGAGTAAGAGCACGAGAAGAAAAAGCTTTTCAAAGTATTTTATGACGTAATAACGTGACTTGGTACAAGCTTATCTTTTGATCCATTACACCATAATTTTTCTGTTTCGATGCGCCGATACAAAGATAGTTATACCTTATGTTATTTTAATGTTTTATTTTTGCTTATAAAGTCGAAGTACAAAATTATATTTATCAAATCAAATATCATTTATTGTTAATAATATAGCTTTGTAGATTAGATAATAATAATGTAGCTTTATAAATTAGATCTTTCAAAAGTCTCATTATATGATTAATGGGGTATGATAGTCCTACTTTATTGACATGTACAAATTATATAGTTTTTTGACTATTAAAAAAAATATATTGCGATATAAGCAAATCCAGGACATAGCTGCCCTCCGTAATGATATACTCTACCTCCATACAAATTTTTAAGTCATTATTGCAAAGTAGCAAGAAATGGCATTCGATTGAAATTTTTAAATTATATTCATCTGAAACTTAATTTAAAAAATTTCAATCAAATGCCATTTTTTACTACGTTGCAATATATCTTATATCTCAATATATTTATTATTATGGTCAAAAAACTATATAATTTGGATATGTCGATAAAGTAGGACTATCAGATCCCTTTAATTATTACATACATAAAATGAAAATTGAAAAATAAAAAAAATAAAACGATTGAAGAAAAAAAGGGCGCCCACAACCGAATTTTTTAGCTATCTTAAGAAATAGTGAAAAACATTTTTGATGTCAACATATTGGTTGCAATCGATATTGCATCACAAATTATAATAAACTTACTGAATAAATATGCATTGCACTCACCTTCTCGAAAAAATTAATTTGTTCACAGCACGAAGCAGACGCGTCTATTCGCTTCGGTATTTGGCATAAAAATACGTTCTGTAATAAACACAAATGACATTTCTTAGAAAAACCGTATCTGCTCCCTGTCAACAGAAACGCAGGGGTGTCTTCAACCGAACCATGCCCACAACCGAACCTCTTACCCTATAAATCTACTAAAACACCTTGAAATGTAATAAATCAAATGAGCTCCTTTCTATTATTTTATTGAATAATTTTAATTAAAAAATCCAAAAGAATTTTCTGATATTTTATAATAATTTTTGTAAACAATGTTTAATTCCATTATCAGGTGGTTCTATAAATTCGTTTAAGAGATTTTAAGATTTTCATCTAAAAATAAATAAAGGTACATAAAAACCAAAAGTTTTTCAAAACTAATTTTTACAGTTGTTTGAAAATTGAATTAATTATTGTTTTTTATAAAGTACTATAAAACTTCAGGCAAAAGAATTTTTTTTTTATTTTAAATTATTTAATAGAATTATAAAAATGTCGATAAGAAGGAACTGTGTTTTTCATTTTCTACCATTTTACTGAGCCTTAAAATAAAATAGCAATAAACCTGAAATTTTAACTGAATTAAAATTTAATTATAATTAAGCTAAAAAAGGTCAAGGCGTTAAACCTACACTTTACTTTAGGGTAAGATAAAAAAATCCGTAAAAGTGTAATTTTTTACAAGAATCATAGAATCGATAAGCGAAAGATGCGTTAAAGGGGAAAGCGAGAAACTAGTCTCTCCCTATCCTATCCTAACCTTTCCTCAGGTGAGATCGCGTTCGTAGCTTTAGCTGTAAAGATAAAAGTCAAAGCCACGCACGGCCGAGCCGTTACTCGGGGGATGAATTCTGCAAAAGCTCGGTGGCAGCTAGAATATAGCTTTCCAAAGTCGCAGATTCCGCATCGGATCAACTTGTGCTGGTCGTTATTTAAGCACAAAGTACTCTAAAAAGGAGGATTTAATTAGGAAAGTTTTTAATGCGGTCTTGGTAGATGTACTTTTGTCGTTAGAAAAAGAAACGCGCAGATGCGGTAATTAGGTTCGTTCACTCTTAATACTTTGATGACGAGTTTGATATTATTTAAGATTTTTAATTCTGTTTTTGGAGTGGTTTAGTATAGGTAGGTCAATAAAAGAAATTTAAGCATACGAATAAAAGAATAAATTGTAATAGCCTTATAAACAATAACTCCTCTCATATAACTTTTACCCTATCCATAAATATTATATCCTAATATTTTAATATGCAAATACGAAATAATTTAAAAATTTCTAAATTACAAATATTTTAGTAAAGAAATAGCTTAAAAAGAGGACGGCAAATTGCAGTCGAAACGTCACGCTAATTTAAAAAATTTTTTAAGTAAAATTGCTTTACATTTCTCAGGAAATCCTTCATTTACAAATATTCTTTGTTTACTAAGCTATGACTAAAATTTTTATTAAATTAATTTAATTATTTAATCCCGTAAACAATGTAAAATGAAGAATTTAAAAAGAAGCAAGTTTTAAATGAGAAACTCCGCACGATAAAACTCAGAAAATAAAGGTGTAAATGAAAGTTCTTATACAACGAAATAAATTAAATTTCCTCGAAATGCTTCAGAAAAGCATGGTAACTTTTAAATAGTAGAGTCTCTATCGTGCCAGTCACGTGGTGCCTGGGAAACGATTAAGACAAGCGTCTAATTTCTTGAAACAAAGCAGGACTCGGTAACGACGAAATTACAAAGTTCTCGAATTGCTTCCGGCTTCAACAATAGGGGATGCTGGATATAGATATTGTGCAATCTTGCTAAAATTCGTATTCTTTTAGCATTAAAGTTATTAAATTTTATAACTGGTAGATATTATAAAAATGTTCAAGGAATAATAGTGGTTACTTTTATTGAAACAACCAGAAACAAGTTATTCTTTAGAAAAATAAAATTGAAATAGAATTTGTAAATAAGAATATCACAAAAATTTTAAAAACTATTTCTTTCTATAATATCAAATGAAATAGATAGTAAAACAACAAAACTAAAAACTGCAAATCGTATCGCTTATCGCTTCAAATTTCACATTGTAGAGCGTGCATAAAACGCAGTGGGAATTCCCTTGAAAAATACTCGAGCGATAAAACTTAAATAATACATTTGTAAAGCATATATACGCTGGTCCAAATTTCTTTCATATCCTTTTCTTAAACAAAAATACAATAAGTATAACATAAAGTGATGGAAGACGAAAGGTGCACCTACATTCATGCATACAGATACATGACAGAGAAAAAGATAAGCGGCGAATGTAATGTGTATCTAGTATAGAGTAGACAGCAACGGAAGTAAAAGGCGTGCACATTCGCTTCTGCTTTATTTTCCGCGACACTAACAAGAGCAGAAGAACCTTTTCAAGAATGAGCGCACGAGCTGCTGGATAGAAGATAGCACGTCGTGCGAGCTGCAGGCTCCTAGCTTTTTCGCGGCACTAAGCGCGGTCTTGCTGAATTACGGAACCGAGCGTTTGATGTGTCACGTGCAAAACATTTTTTTTTCAGAACGTATTAGCGCTCTGTATGCTTTGAGAATTTTTCGCTAGGAAGTTATTAATTTGAACAAAATATTACACTTATTTGCGTTGTGAATGTATTACTTTTTTTATGTTTTATTAGTATTAAATTTATATAGGTATGAATTTTTAAAACGAAATTAATTTAAATTATTTTAACACTATAATAAGTGATAGTCAGAAGAATATTTTGATTTGACGTTTGTAAAAAAATTAATTATAAAGATAAATTTAAATTTATTATTTTATTAGTAACAGATGAATTGTTGAAATTTTTTTGAAATATAATTTTGTTTAACATTTCGAATTTTTGTTTGGCTCATTTAATACAATAGAAAAATGTGTTGTGATTATCGGAATGGAATAAACGAAACGTGTCTAAACACAAAGATAAGAAGCACAAAAAAAAAAAATAAATCGAAAAGAATACAACAGATACAAGTTATTAAAAGGTGGTTTCCCTTGACTTACTTAGAATTTTCATAAATTTCTTTTCAATTTGAGAATAATGCAATTGACAGGTCATGGTGATCATTTTATGGCAAACGTTTTAGTAAATGATTTTTACCTTCGCTATTTTTCCTTATTGAATCTAATAAAGATAAAAAGTGCTATTGACAATAGGAGTTCTTAGAAAAATAAAATAAACTTAACGTTCCGTAATAAATTTTTGACAACGTCTGAAAATCATAAAAATTATAAAATTAAAAATAGCATTAAGTAAATAATAAAAAGGAAAAAAATAAACTAAGAATGAATTGTACTTTCCAATTGATGAATATCTTAAGAATACAATTTCTTAACAATCGTAAGATGTTTATAGCTGTAAATAAATCACATCGAAAAGTTTTATTAAGTGATTCATTTTATTTTCTGTTTTTTCAATATTTTTAATTATTTAATGAGCAAGTAAGAAAAATTTTAAAGTTTTAAAGATAATCTTTTAATTAACCAAAAATAAATATTTTAGCAATGCTACAGTTTACATTTTCCGTAACTGTTTGTTTTTCGTATTATTTGTTTCTATTTTTCGTAATAATGACGAGTCTTACAGGGTGTTTTTGATAAGATAAGCTTCTGTTAAAGCAAAAAAATGACTAATTACTCGAGAATTACTAAGCTGCGCGTTAATCCAAATCACGACGCGCCGAAGTAATAAAATTAAGTCTCGATAATGGAATTATTCATCAACTAACGGGTAAATAATGTAAAGATAATAAAAAAGAACTGACGAATAAAGAAGAATTAACACATTCGCACAATAAATTGATGCGGGATTTAACAGATTTTTTAGTAAGTAAATGAAAACTTTAGAGGACTAGATGCAATAATGATCAAATTTCAAATTAAGGACAATAAACGAAGAATGAAAAATAAAAAAGTCGAATGTCTGATAAATGAATCGGTGTCATGTGAGATAAATAGAATCATAAACGATGTGAAAAGCTATTGATCTTATCGGAAAAGATCAGATTATTTTTAAACTACTGCTGAAAACAGAAATAAAGGAAAGTAGATAAAAGATCGACATAAGGCAGCAGAAACTCTCATTGCCTTATCTTAGAATCAGTTTTATAGTGTATAAGTCGCTACTATAAACTGACAATTGTCTTTTTATGATGGATCATTTTTTACTTTTTACTTTGCTGAGCTTAAAGTCATAGAATCGAAGTTACTGCTTTTCTAGAACATATTTTATCTTTGCTATTATAAACGTAATGAAAATAAGGAAAGTTCATTGTAAAGAAATGTAAATACAAAAAGAAGAAATTATATTTTTATTAAAATATCATAAATGTAATCTTCTAATTGTGATTCTTTATGGAACTTAATAACATGAGTTAAAAAATAATTGATTATTAGATATTCACAAATAAGTATTTACAAGTATAAGTTAAAGAAAAATATTTTCTACAAAATTAATAAAAAACAATGAAAAATCACATTCTCTTTTTCGATCTAAAAATTGATAATCTTACAAGAATCACGCTTATTACTCTTCGCTTTTCCAAGGATCATCGCAGCTTACATCCAATCACGATACCGGCTTGGCGGAACCGTATTTTTATTACACTTGCGTACTCGCCGAAGAAGATCGCGAAACAGAATAGAGCTGATGATCATCGCAACCGAAACGGTGACTGAATACCGATTTCACGATGTAGCCACAACGATAGATATATAAAGTCAGAGGTATCAGAAATTGAACCGATGTAATATCGAAAATTAAGATTTATCCAGTATATAGAGTATCGGTCTCGCGATGGGGGATCTCTTTTTCTTCATTATGATAGACACGGTATTCTGATCCATCCCTCGAGCATTCAGTTCACGGAGAATTCTTTGAACTTCAGAATTCACATATCTTTGTTGTGGAATTTATAAAATATTTATTTAAATCTGTAATTATTATCGGTTCTGTATAAACTTTGAAAAATTTATAAATATATTCCAGCTTATTAAGATCTGTGACATGGATTTCAGGTGGATTTCTAGTAAATAAATTTTGTGCGC
Source organism: Eupelmus urozonus (assembly GCA_900480035.1). NCBI lineage: Eukaryota > Metazoa > Arthropoda > Insecta > Hymenoptera > Eupelmidae > Eupelmus > Eupelmus urozonus. The sequence goes on from UELX01001834.1 coordinate 7,072, forward strand.
GTATCAGTATATATTTGTAAGTCAACGATAATTTAAAACTAATAAAACTTAATTTCAATAAACCTAAATTTCTAGATAAGTATCATTTTCGCACGCGTTGACCGGAAAATATGTGCAAAATATACTCAATTTTCCACTAAGGCAAAAGTATCATTACATCATTTCCAATTAGCCAAAAATAACAAACCTGTATACTTGTAAAAATGTTTTTAAAAGAATAATAGAAGTCTAATAAAACAGGAAAGAGTTTAAAAAAGTTAAAAAATATACAAGTGTTTCAATTAATAATCACTTAGAAATTATTTAATTATACTTTTCTCGTCCTTCATTTTTCTAAAAACATTTATGAATCCGTACTGCTCTCCTATTCGTACTCTTTGTGACATCGTTATTTAGAATAAATTGCAAAAAGTGCACGATTTCAAAGAATCGTTGTGGAGGTCTTTTTATACATTTTCTACTCTTTCAGTAAGAAAGGGAAACATAGTGATCGTAAAAGAATAGAAAAGTGTTTTTTCTTCAAACAGTTACTTAAATAAAGTATTCGGGTACGCTTAAGAAATATTTATTATACGAATTTTTCGGCAGAATATTTTTACAATTTTTTGTTTGTTTTGTGATAAAAATTAATTGAATCTGATCAAATATTTAACAGTTTTATCTCTTTTAGCAATATAAAATTTCCATTTAATATGATTATACAACGTTAAGATCATACATACAAAAACAATTAAGTTACTCCCTGTTGACAAAAAATACATGTTCTTAAAAATTATAGCTATTTTTAAATAGACTAAACTAAAGTAGTTTGAATCTATTTGAGATTCAGAAATAATATTAAATAAATCTAAATGCATATTAGAGAGTGGTTAAAAAAGCATAACTAATATTTATGAAAGAACGTTGGAATAATTTCCATATGCGTGAAACTGAGCGCCAACTATAGGACTTTGTAACGATGTATGTGTTACTTCAGAGTTTTTTCAGTTCGAGTCAGTCCATTGGGTAGAATATATGTTCGTCTAGTGCGCCTTTCAGTGTTTAAGTAATTTTTGATTAAGTTCAATAAAACTAAGTTATAAAAATTTTATTACGTCTAGTATTTTATCTTACTACCTAATACCTAACAAGTAATAGTAATAATGCATCTACTAATAATAATCTAACAAGAATGTTGGATATTGTAAAGGAATTTCAAAATCAAACAGAAAAGGAATATAATTCTAAAGTATTTATTTTTTTTTCAATTAATAAAAACTTATTTAGTTATTTATTTATAAACGTACTTTTGTTAAACATATGGAAATATTTATTGATAGAATAACTTATCACTTTCATTACATCGTTGTTTCTTGAGAACTTCCACAGCTGAAAAAATAAAAAGATATATTTTTGTATTAGGCACAGAGTTTTCAAAATTCTGCTATAATTTTATAATGTTTCTTAATGTTTCTCTAATTATAAATAAATATCACATTATAAAATTTAATTTAGTTAATTAAAACTTACAAAAATATTTGTAAGCTTTGAGAATTGAATGAAATTATACATTAAAGCTCTCATGTTTTATTATCAAAATCTAAGAGTTACATTTTTTAATTCTAATAGCAAAACAAAACATAAAAAGTCGATGGTATAAAAAATAGCATTAATATATTCAATAGACTGTCAAATAATCTGAAATTTTAAAATTGTCAAAAAATAAGTCTCAATTACAGACTGATTAATTTTTAAACTGAGTTAATCTCTTTGTTACTTCAATTTATATTGACATTTAAAATTTAAATTATATGTACGTATATGGTATTCGCCGGCAACGCACAGTGATTTGACTATTAATTACAACTTTTGGCAATATTTTTATCACTTTTATGGATTTTGACTATGCTGAAAATACTTGCAAAATTTTTCAAAAGAGTATTCTCAAATATTTATACATACAGATTTGTATCATATCTTTGTAAAAAGCATGAAGTATCTAATACATGTATAATGTATAAATAGATACATGATGCTTATAATTTTGACTTTGGCAAATGAATAAATTAATAAATAAATAAGTTAGCTTACGAGGATAGAAGCACTTGTTGTGGCAATCAACTGCACTTGGATTAATATAAGACCTTCCATCGCTAGCACATACTGGTAAGTATGATCTGTCAGTAGCACATATACAGTCACAAGCCTCTCTTTTTGTAAGTTTGACATCTACAAATTATTGAAAATAAAGCATTTTTATATATATTTTTATCATTTCTTAATCTTAATCTTATTATGTAGATATATAAACTCACTGGCGTTATTGCATTGATTGTAGCAATCTATTTCGCCTGGGTTAATATAAGTTCTTCCATCACTTCCACATACTGGCCAATATTCAAGAGTATTAGCACAGACGCAATCGGCAGCGGAGTTTTCTGCGATGCAGAACGCCGAGAAAACTAGAAAATATAGGGAAAAATTTATAATACTAGAAAAAAAAATTTATTGTTTCTACATATAACTACTTTATTTATTTTTATATATCACTTACCACAGAGAACGATGAAGTTGGTTAATTTATTCATTTTTATAATAATTTATTATTTAGTACAATATTCAGACTATTCCTAAAACATAATCGTCGATCTTTATATACTAAGACACAGTCATGAATTTGCAATAAATTCTAACTCATAAAAGTACATTTAACAATTAAAAAATACATATATAGAATTAGAAGAAACTTATTTCCTCAAACTTGAAGCTTATTGTAAGTATTAAACAATAAACAGATAATTCATATTCGTGATAATAAAATAAACGGAATAATAAAAGTTAAGAATAAAAATGAAAAATACTGAAAGTAAGAAAAAACAAATTATCGATGATTCTCGTTGGAAATACATTGAATAATAATAAAAATGTATTTTGATAAACAATTTTATTTCAACGGATTTATATTATATTAATATGATTGTATTAAAATAAAAATAATGCATTACTAATAATAATCGAAACTAGTTATTAGTTCATTTGCGTATAACTGAATCTTTAAGAATGCATGTTTAGTTATTTGGAATTAATGATTCACTATCTTCGCAAGAGCCGAATTTTAAAATTCTGATTTCTGGAAAATACAAACAAAAATTTATTTTTGTTAAATAAATATATCATTTGCATGTTAAATATTTAAAAGAATGAATTTTGATATACCATTAATATTCTGCATAAAAAAGTATGATACTTACTGCGATTATTGCATTCATTATGACATCTGACTGCTCCTTTGTTAGGATAATCCTTTCCGTTGGATGCGCAAACTGGAAAATATTCTAGAGTATTGGGGCATAAACAAGGGCATGCTTCGTGAGCCTTTATGGTTACATCTGAAATTGTTTATAAGAATATTCAATGATTAAGTAGAATTTAGAGAAATCAAGTTGGAAATAGTTAGTTTAGCTTACTCATTTTTTGGCACTTGTTGTAACAATCAAGTTCGCCTTGATTGCCGTATGTTATTCCATCGCTTCCGCACACTGGTGGACCGTCTTTTATAAGGGGGCAATGACATATTCGAAAACTATTTGTCATCATAAAAATTGTTGAAAACACTAAAACAATATTGTTATTAATGGGATTACAATTTAATTTATAACAAATACCATGTAATATTGTTTTAAAACTTACAAATACTTAATAATATAATAATCGTTGGTTTTGACATTTTTAGGTTTTATTTTGTTAAATTGCTGGGTGGCTTAGGATTGTTCCTTTAAAATTGTTTGAAATTTACAAATATTTTTAAAAGCAGTAGTCGTATAGAAAAGAATATATTCACTGCCGACGAGTGACTGTCTTCAAGTGTGACTCTACTCGGACGACTCCCACTACAATGCGACTTGCAAGTTTCTGCCACATCGATTGGCAGACAAGCAAGAATGAATTGGGTTCCTTGAACGATAATAAATCCAAGGTTAGGGAAGTCTTGTTCATGGAGGCTATAAAGCCCTGATTTTTTTACTGGCTTGTTTCGTAAATATCATTAAAATTGCAAATTTCAATAAGATAAATGACAATTTATTTTTGGAAAACAAAACCGCTCAGTAACTATTTTATTTGATTTTCTTTATCGTATAAATGCTATATAAATTCTGTAAACTTAAACTTATTTGGCACTTATAAGTTTTAATAATTATTATGCTCTTAGAAGAAATTTAACGTAACGAACTTAAATTTATTTGTGTTGAATTTGAAAAAAGTGGAAGTGAGAAATAGTTACTTTATTTCTTACACCTTTTGAGTGAAAAAAATAATTTATCAGATTCTGTCGAAATAATCTTTAGAATAATTAATATATCGTCCTGTTATTATTAATAAAAACATGTTTAGAGCAAATTATTTTGAGCTAAACGAAATGTATACTATAAAATTTCAAATTTTTAATAAAAAAATAACTATTAAATAAGTTAATGATACGTATTTACTACCCTTCAAATAAAGTGCACTATTGTTATAAAGTATATTATAATGAATTATATAAAATAATTCTAAAAATTAAAAAAACTTTTTAAATATTGTTATAACTAATAAAAATAATTAAGAAATTAATCGTTTTAATTGTATGAATTTATTTGAAATCTAATATTGTCTTAGAAGAGAGTAATGCTTTTGCTATAAATTTTATAAAAAATATAAAAGAATTTTTAATATTTTTAATATTTTGGAAATTTACTTGAGGAAATAAAAATTCTGATATTTCTTTGTTTTTGATAAAATGACGTTTTATTAGCATTGAGTGTGCTCATTTTATTGCTTTTTATTATTCAAATGACATTTGTTCGTTAAATTGGCGTGATACAGTGACATTATGTTTTGTGAAATAATTGAAGAGTTTACAATGTTCTTAAAAATTCTGACAAACAGGAAAAACTTAATGAAATCAGCGCACCAATGGTGAATTTTGGCTTTGATCAGAGTTTTTAATACCTAACTCACCTGGCGCGGCGAATCAACAAAAAAAACTTGTAAAATATCAAAATATGGATCAGAATACGATAACTTAATAAATCGTTAATATTTTTTATAGAGAAATGATTTTAAAACTTTACGATAAATGTTATTTGCAATTAATACTAATTAATAACAAAAAATAATATTTGGATGGAAACCGTGTAAAACAAGAAGTTATTTTTTAACTACATTTAAAAATCTTTATCAGAAAAATTTAATTGGTCGAGATGACTTAAAAATATATATTTTAATGTAGCTGGCGAATGGACTATGCGAGTTTTCAGTGGAGAGGCTCTGTGATGCAAACTGAAGCATTTAATTAACATATGTTCAAGACGCACATTTTGGGAAAGTAATTATGGTATCATTATTAAGAGGACTGTAGGTTCTCATCATCATAAAGCGTAGTTAACTTGGCGAGTCTAAGGTAATTACACTGAATTTTAAAACCTCGTAACCACAGTTGGCTTTAGGAGGAAGCCGACGCATAGTATTAGATTAAAAACATGTTTACATCGACAGCAACCAACTTCACTTGTTTTCGAAAGTGAACATAAAGTAAAAATAATATTTTGGCGTGATAAGAAGCTAATCATGATAAATTCTAAAATCAAAGCCTCATCATCATTAGTTATAAGCGTAGGAAATATAGCCAAGCGGTATTTCTACACATTGACATTTAGTCTCACTTTACCTTAAATAAAATTTTAGAACAGAGTGAAATTAGTTTGTATTAAATTTTATAAATGTAATTTTCTACAACACATACCAGGAAAGTGTATGACTTTCGGATCACAGATTTTAATAACACTTTGGGATTTGTTTTTAGGTACCAAAAGTTAGCAAAGTCGCAATCGTACGGTCTAGCGCTTCGGAAAACTGAAGTTATGAATGTGTGTAGCGTTATTTTAAGGAAAAGGTGAAGTAATAATAAAAGTTAATTTTTTCTTATAATTTAGAAAATCTTTCTTTTTATATTATCGCAAGGTTCGCATTAATAAAAAAACTATCGATATTTTAATAACAAAGTTTATTAAACAACGAAGATTCTTAACATTTAATTTTATATTTATATAAAAAAATTGTTATTGACTAAGGAACTCAATAGTTTATTTAGGTCTAAATGTACGGAATTATGCACGATACTAATTCTTTAACATCTTATTAGAGACTCTAGCTGTATAGTTTATGAGTACCAAAAGGAGTCATACTGTGCTTCGGCGCCTTTCACCGGATATAGTTGCGAAACTCTGTCCAGATAAAGAAAGCAGCCCAAAATGCCGAGCAAAATCAAAGAAAGCATCTTGCCGAGATTCCGGGCTTTTCCTCAAATGAGAAAAGTTCGCACGGCATCGGTTAGGATTGGTTTTCATTCTCGCGGCAGAGTTTCGCCGGAGTTTGTAGATCCGCACTGACTGTATACTTTCTCTTCGCGGCGACGAGATATCATCCGAAAGGGCGTATAATAATAAAAGGCGGAATTAAACTCTGAGAAAATGATAATCTTCGGGAGTGACTTGGAGCCCGCAGTTGGTCAATCTTGAAAGGGATTTTTTTTCTCCGGGATATAGACTTTTTTGGACAGTTTTCTGATTTTATTGAGTAAGGGATTTAACGTTGGAGCTTCCTTATTGAAAGAGTTATTTTTGAGAAAAAGTAATTTTTTAAATCTGGCATAACAAACTTTAGCTATAATAGTTTTGAAATAAAATGTATAAATCTTGTAAGAAAAATTTTACAAAAATATCCGCTGGCAAATTACATATGATTTACAATGAAACTATCAAGTTCAACACATAACAAGCCACTTAATAATCCTAAAAGGACATTAAAAAACTGCTTGCCGTGGCTTCGATATTTTACTTGCACCATAGCTAGTATAGTACAGTTTAAAAAATTTACCTTCATCCATCAGTGTCGAGAACACAATTTTTTCCCGTAAGTCAAGACACTTAAAGCATGAATGAAGTTAATTTATTCCGACTACGCGCGAACTCGGTTATAAATAAAGGAAAAGCTCACTAATGCCTTGGGCCAAGCAGCTATGATTGTTTCCTTTTTTCATTCGTTCCTTATTCTTTTTTCTTATATTTTCACGCTTTTTAAGCTGAGACGATTCTTGTGAATTGCAAAAGTCAAACCGAGAAAAAAGTAGTAGACCTTACTACTATAGGTTCTTTCATCTTAGATTATCTTAAGCCATCTTATTTTAACATAAATATTGCGATGCACAAATAAATTTCACGCTGAGTCGCTCGCTTGTTCCTTCATCTTGCTTTTTAGTATTTATGAAAAATGCAATTTAATAAGTATGTCTTGTTTTCTATGTTTGTATGTTTCTTGTATTTTATCAAGTTTATATGCAAAGTATTATCTCTATTTTTTTGCTACACTTTTATTTGCCTGACGTTCTCTTTTATCAAATTTATGTTTTTTTTATTTTTTTATTGAACTAGTCAATTTCTTTTGTATATGAAATCTTTTAAAGGTTCTATAATATTTTGATGAGCTAAAACTGTTAATGTGATTTTTTCAAGGTTAATAATCTTTAAAAGTTAATTTATGGCTCTTTGTTATTTATTTTTGCCAGAAAATGAATTTAATATATGTTCGTCTTACCATATCCAACCATTTACTACTTTTTATTCTTTTTTTGTTTAGTATTTCTTTAAAGTAACAATTACTAAAATTTTTAAATTTTAAATTTTGTTTAATTTTAACAAAATTGTTACAATTTAATATCGTTACATTTTTACAATAACGCTGATCACAAAAGTTACAATAGTCGCATCGGCAAGACCATAAAACCGGTATATAACTGAGCTGCCTGAAAAGTGCTGAGTCATCATGGTTATAACTTTTCCGCGAGACGTTGCTTCATTTCTCACAGTGCTTTTTGTCGTAAAGTTTTATTTCGACAAAAACTCGCGAAAATTTCTCACTGCGATCCTTCTTATCATTGCATCTTAACTGATTTTCCGTGCGCCGATTCCTCTCCTCTCTCTTTTTTTCTCTACGCTTATCGCTTAATTTACGTTCTCTCGCGCGTACCTTCACTTTTCGCGAGCCTTTCGGCGTTGTCAGCGCATTTGAAATCATGTAAAACGGCCTGAAGAGTAGAGAGGAACACGACGAGACTCGAGAGTAAAATGAGATTCCGCCCAGTCCTCGCCATACATCGCGCTCTCATGACGACGAGGCGTATTCAAAATTTCTTGTTCCTTCAAGAAAGAAAAAAAGGAATATTCGTGGCTCGCAGGTTTCCTTTTTTTGTCGGAGTGGTCTTTTTTCTTCTATTTTTGAATGATACAGTGGGTCGAGCGGCAGAGGTTCCGATGAAACTTTCAAGGCTAATGAAAATTTTATTCGCCTTTGACAAACTCGGTAGGGGCGTACCCTTACCATCCGCTCAGTTTTCAGTCGCGCGCGCGATAAGCGCCCGGCGATTTTTTTTTTCGGCTTTAAGTATACGGCTCGAGACTTACGCTGCATACGAAATGCAATTTCGTATAAATAATTAAGCGAAGGCGCTCCGCAGCCCTAGCGGAAACGAGCCACCAGTGAGTTGTAAACTTTCTTCATCAAAGTTTCCTTTTGTACCCGTTGATGATTAATGTTTTAAAATACATTAAGACTAAATATAACGATATTTCCTTCAGTATCTATAAAAATTACGGTATCCGTAAGGATTTCAGCTTACATCTTTGAAAATTAGAGCATCCAACTTTATGAATATTTGATAGCAATAAATTGTTTCAAAAGTTTTTTTTTACACTAAAGAAGTAAGTATGGAAGAAAGAAAAGTAAGAACTCATTTTATAGTTTACTTACTTTATAATTTTTTTTTTTTTTTTCGTGACAACATTAATAAGAAAATGTTACGATGTAAATAAACATTATTAATTAATTGTGATTTTCAATTAACTAACTTATCATAATTTTCATGAAACATTCAGTTAAAAATAATTTAATTTCAAGTTTGTCCGTAACAAGGCTTGTATTTATTGGCACTGCTATAAATCTTCTGTAATCTTCGTAGGTACGTACGTACGTGTATTAAATGGCATAAAGGAATTAAAAAAACAAAGAGAAAATATAAATATAATCTAATTCTGTTTTTTAAAGTTTTTTATGTATTTAATCAAAATGTTTAAATATCAATAAATTAATTTTAATTATAGTAGTTGTAATTGCAAGAAAATAACTATTCATAACGTAACTTATCTCCTTCATTACATTCTTTATTTTCGTCTACAATTTCCACAGCTGAAAAAATAAAAATAAATATGGTTTTCAAGTAAATAATTTTACAAATTTTGCAAAGATCTTATAACTAATATCTAGAACAAAGCTAGAGTGTGGAATTATTATTTACTACGTGTTATGAGATTTAATTGAACAAATTATTCTTAGAGTATAAAATACAAATTTTAACTTACGGGGATAGTAACACTTATTGTGGCATTGCACTGCACTTGGATTAATATAAGAGTTTCCATCACTACCACATACTGGCAGGTATGATCTATCTGTAGAGCAATCACACTTGCAAGGCTCATATTTTACAATAACCACACCTAGGAATAATTGAAAATAATGCGATTACAGAAATATTTTTATCGTTATTTGATTTATTAAAAACATTCATTTTTTCATTACAAAAACTTACCAGCTTTTTCGCATGTATTGTGGCATAGGACAGTACTTGGATTAACGTAAGTTTTACCGTTGCTTCCGCATACTGGTCTGATGTCGTCTGTAGTAGCACAATAGCAATTGTCAGCGAAATTCTCTGTGATACAGAAGGCTAAAAGAATAACAAATTTTTGAGACAATTTTTTAATGCTCGAAATCAATATATTTTCATCTACTTAATAACTCACCACAAAGAACAATGAAGCTAATTAATTTGTTCATTTTCGTAATAAATTGAATATTGAATATAATATTCAAACTATTTCAAAAGTACAATCATCGATTGTTATATACTGCGTTATGGTCACGAATTTACGATAAATCATGACTCATAAAAATAAAATTTTTTACGTGCAAGCAATACTAATCTACTAAGTTAATCGTATTTTAAAAAAAATTATATCATCGACAGATATTTATATCTTCTGTAAATGTCTCTATTAGTGTGTGACATACTAAGTTTTTCGTTTAATTTTTTTATTTAAAATTAGTATAATTATTAATAAAATTATAACTTGATGGAGTCAGCATAACGATGTTAACAAACGTTGCCTGTACTTAAGAAAAAATTGATATATTATTTTTTCCCTTTTCCGAGCCCTGCAAAATTGATAAAAAATCTAAAAAACTTATTTAATCAGTTAAATTTGTATTCGTAAATCTTCGTTTATATTAAAAAAATATTTTTCAAAAAATTTGGTTTTTTATGTAATACATTATATCTAAAATAATAAACTTGCATTAATATTTTAATACTTTAAAATAGTTTATATTTCAAAAATGGATATATATTGTTCATAATGTATATAATTATTAATTTATAATAGCTTATTTCCTTGCGTTTTATAATTAAAAAAAATTTTTTAAATAAAATCAATTTTATTTGTTTTACATTAGTTTTTCAAAAAGTCTTTTAGCAAATATAGGGTAGACCTAGGCAAGATGAACCTACCGGGCAAGATGAACATAGGCTGAAATAAATCCTGAAAATATTTTTACACTTGTGGGTTATTGCATTTACTCATACTTTTATAAATCCATTGTCAAAAATTACTAATATTTTTTTTTATTTTTTTTTATAAGCTAAAACATTCGTTTTACACATTCCAGGCAAGATAGACCTAGCAAGATGGTCACTCTGTCATGACAATATTTTTGTTCTAATCATAGTAAAATACTGCACAGTACTGCTCTTGCTTAAAAATTTTTGAAAATTTCGAAATTTTGTTAAACACTTTCTCAAAACTGTATTTTTACAATTTTGTTGTTTATTTTACTTAGATTGCAAAACAATTATTATAAAATTTTTTTATCCGATTTAATTGAATTTTATTATATTTTCCTTAGGGTATTCATCTTGTCCGGCGATTTTTGAACACCTCAACATTTAATGATTTTTCCATCTTCTTTTTTGGTGAAATTATTTTTCAGAGCTAAAATTGCATGCATATGTTCAATTTACTATCTAGTTTTTAACATAATTTTTAAAATGAATTTTTTTTATTCAGTATGTTTATTTTTCATTTTTCCTTGTTATTGATCTTGCCCGGGTCTCCTCTACGACAATGTATATTAGACATTTTGAATTCCCACTTTTAAAAAAATTACAAGATTTTAATAATTTATTAATTAATTAATGGATTGATTTAAAAATTAAATAATTTTTATTTTAAATTAAACTATTTAAAGTAAAAATATTTGATTCTCTATTCTACTGCAAAATGCATCAAAAGTCATTTACATTTAGTAATATAGCTAGATTTTGTATTCTGCTACTCTCATACAATAAATTGAAGATTTTATGGTGTTTATTAAATCTAGATACAACTTGAACAATCAAGTTTTCAATCAATTCAACTACACAATATTCACTAACAACTGAAACGTTTCAACAATGAACGTTTCAAACATTTGTCAATCTTACAATCTTTCTAGTAATAAAAATAATCTAAAGATAATCTAACGAAAGCTGTTGAATCAACGTATGATGCATGCTACGTTTTGCATTATATATTTTTCTTTTTAAGGAAGAAATAATGACTCTATTGATCTCCGCGAACCATAGCTTATTTATTCATTGCCGATGTTTCGGACGTGTTTTTGATTAACGTCCTTTTTCAAGGCATAAAATAATAAACTATTTAGTTAATGCGGATTAACATCGTCAAATTTTTGGAGTTACGAATTTTTATTTTATTTTTCTTTTTACTTATTTTGTTTTATAAACAAATCTATCAGGAAATACATGGCATATTGGGAAAGCGTAATTTACTTCAAATGTACTATAGGAAAACATTACATTATCAATTTAGATATAACAAAAATTCTATGTTAAGTAAATTATTTAAAAATTTTTTATGTATGTAACATTACATATTTTAAATACATCGATAATTTATAACAATATCATTTCATACAATAAGTATTTATAAGTATTTGTAAAATAATTATGTTAAAAAATTTCTGACTGACTAATAATTTTTAATATTTTAAAATTTCATATTTTTACAAACTCTAGCACCAATATTTTTATAAATACGCCAAAGAAGATCGCATTCACACAATAGAACTGATAATCATGACGATCAGTACGATGTGTAAATCCCGATTTTAAGATTTAGCCACAGTGGAAGATATAAAGACTCGGAGGTGTCAGACATCGGATTCTCGATGAAGAACACGTAAATGTAATATGGAAGATGAAGATTTATCGAGTATATAGGGTTTCTGTTTCGAGCTTAATGGGGGATCACTTTTTGTTTGCCGTGATTGCCACGAACTTCTGATCCGCCCTTCGAGTGGTCGCTTTGTGGAAAATTTATTGAGCTCTAGATGGCTTAGTTGTGGAATTTAAAGGACCAACGTTTAGGCCTGTATGTATTGGTATTGCTATAAATCATTGTAATCTTCGTAGATACTTACTTTTTGGTGTGTTAAATAGTATGGGGAAATTAGAAAATCAAAGAAAAATATAATGCAATTCTGAAGTTTTTTTATGTATTTAATCGAAATGTTTAAATGACAACCAGTTAGTTTTAATTATAATAGTTGTAAATCGGAAGAAAATAACTATTCATAATGTAACTCATCTCCTTCATTACATACCTTTTCGTGTACAATTTCCACAGCTGGAAAAATAAAAGTAAATATTATTTTTAAGTGAATAATTTTAAAGATTTTGCAATAAAAGTTGCATATGATATTTTAAAATAATGATAACTGTAGATATTATAATTAATATTTGGAACAAAAAAGTTAATTTTAGAGTATAAAATACAAATGTTAACTTACGGGGATAGTAACACTCATTGTGACATTGTACTCCACTTGGATTGACGTAAGATCTTCCATCACTTGCACATACTGGATGGTGTGATCTGTCTGTAGCGCATTTACATTCGCAAGGCTCATATTTTACAATTTCCACACCTAGAAATGATTGAAAATAATGCAATTACAGAAATATTTTTACGGTTATTTAATTTATCAAAAGCATTCATTTTTTCAATACAAAAACTCACCAGCTTTTTCGCATTGATTGTGGCACTTGACAGCGCTTGGATTAATGTAAGTTTTACCATTGCTTCCACAAGTTGGTCTGATTTCCCATGTACTAGCGCAGATGCAATCGGCGGCGAAATTCTGTGCGATACAGAAGGCTAGAAAAATAACAAATTTTTTAAACATTTTTGAAATATACAAAATGAATATATTTTCTTCTACTAAATAACTCACCACAAAGAACAATGAAGCTAATTAATTTGTTCATTTTCGTAATAAATTCAATGTTGAATACAATATTCAAACTATTTCAAAAGTACAAACGTCGATTGTTATATACTGCATTATGGTCACGAATTTACAATGAATCATGACTCATAAAAATAAAATTTTGTTATACACAAGCAATACTAATCTACTCGGTGAATCATATTTTTTTTAAATTATATCATCGATAGTTATTTATATCTTCAGTACATGTGTGTATGTGTCTGTGCGTGGCGTACAGAATATTTGTTGTTTATTCATTTCTAAAATTGTTGTGATTATTAATAAAATTACAGGCTGATGAGGTTAGCACACCATCGCTAATAGAACATTGCTTGTACTTAAGAAAAAATTGAGATATTATTATTTTTTCAATTTTTCGTGCCCTGCAAAACGATTAAAAATTTAAAAAACTTATTTAATCAGTTAAATTTGTATTCGTAAATCTTCGGTTATATTAAAAAAAAATGTTTTTCAACAAATTTCCTTTTTTATGTAATACATTATCTAAAATGATAAGCTTGCATTAATTTTTTAATACTTTTAAATCGTTTATATTTCAAAAATGGATATATATTGTTCATAATATTTATAAGAATTTATTTTCTTGCGATTCATAATTAAATAGAATTTTAAAGTAAAATAAATGTTATTTCACATTACTTTAAAAAATTTTTTTTCGTAAATACATGAAAATGTATATAAAATAGGTTGATTATTTAAAGATAAAAATTATTAATTCTTTTTATATTATAACATGAAATCCCACTTTTAATAATCTACCAGATATTAATAATTTATTATTTACTTTATAAATTTAAAAATTAAATAATTTTTACGAAAATTAAGATATTTAAAGAAATGATATTTCGTTGAGACTATATTTCTTTTCGGAATGATTAAATTAAGTTAAAGAAACTCGACAAGCTAATTTTCAATAAATTAGCAGCGATTTTTATTTTATTACTCAAACTGTTGATTATATTGATTTTTTAGAATAAGTTTAGGTTCAATTCTATTCTAATGCGTAACTCATCGAAAGTTATTTACAATTTGTAATACAGCTAGATTTCGTATTCTGCTGTTCTCAGGCAATAAATGATATTAATGAATATACGATGGTTCCTATTAAACTAGATATAACTTGAACAGTCACATTTTCAATAAATCCAACTATACATAATATTCACTAACGACTGGCTTTTGAACTAGTATTCTAAACGACCCAAACTTTTGCCGATCTTACAATCTTTCTTTTTAACCGGGTAATTAAAATCGCCCATTGATGGATGAAAATATACGCAGAACAATAACAATTATGATGGCCCCTACGCATGCGACAGTAGTTTCTCGTTGGAGTATGTGTGGTATAGGCGTGCTGCAAGCTATACACGAAATTCTCAACACCGACATTAAACCCGCAGAGCGTTTACATCCGCCGTTCGAGCTTAAACGGGCTTAACAGCCGGCAATCAACCGTTATTACGGTTTAAGGGGTGTCGAGGCACATTGCGAAGAGCGGGACTTTTACGCGCATCGCTGGCACAAGTTTGGCTTAGTCATCGAGCGCGAATCCAGCATAAGAGGGTATTTCAGGTTTGTTTTTGTCATCTTTTATGAAAGTTTAATTTCCGTGAAAATAGATATCGTTAAGAATACGTTGATGAAAATATTTTTTCTTGGTTGCCATGATAATGGTGATTACGTTAGGTGTATTACTAATAAAGTTAATTCATTTTGTCCTTTCACGTAAAAGAGGGGATTGTTTCTGATTAATTGGTCACTTAATGTAGCAATTGTTAGGGACAGCGTAAAATTGTATATTAGCTGGTGATTTCTTATGTCTTTATTTCTTTATATAAGAATGCACTATGTGATAATATTTTTTAAGGAAAAAAAAAATACAAATACGGCCGCAAGAAAAAGTAAAAGAATATTTCTTTTCAGTCAATTAGATAACGAATAAAAAGTCAACAATAAAATGCACATTAACTTCTTCTATAACTAACGTTTATTAATATTAATGCAGCACATTTATAATTTTAGTGTAACTATTAGAATCTTTCTAAAGCTTTTATCTAACTTAAACTAAAAATAGTAAGTTATATTATCTTATCAACGCGTACAAAATTATGTACTAAGTTTTCAATTTCGTGAAACCTGGCTTCCCTTCGTAAAATATGGCTTCCTTCCTGTAAATTGTATAGCGGAAAGAAATAATGTTTGCAGTGATTACATATTTAATCTACTTTAAAATTAATTAGCATTGTAGTTCTATTTTTCAAAAAAGTTTCAGTATTTAGAATACCTTGACTACATAAAAATGTAAATGCTGTATCAATAAGAAATTTAATGTATTATTTTAAGAAATCATTATAATTTTATAATGTATTGCATTACATATGTTTCGTTATACAAAGTCTTGAGTACTAACCTTGTAACATTTGTCAGAATAAATAAACTACTTAAGGATTATCTTTATTTGCATGCAATTAAATTTTTTATCTACGGAAAATTTGCATATACGGTGGTAAATAAAATCGCTGAACAAATTTTAGTTCTTTCTTGTTCTTATAGCTTAGAGGAGAAAATATACGTTTACTAATTAAAGTTAATGTAAAAGTTATAATATGAACAATTATTATTGATTAAAATAGTATTGTTTCAACTATATTTTGTATAGGGTATCAGTTTCGTGACAACAAAATAATGTTTTTACAATTTATTGAGTTACGTAATCTAAGAATGTTAAAATCATTTTTAGTTATTGCTTTAAGTGGTAAATATATTTTTTAAATATTTTTAGATTATCTAAATTTCTAGCTAAATATTATATTATTTTTATAGTGTATTTAACGTACGCTGTTGCTGAAACTGAAAGTTCAAATTCATCAGCTTGTGAAGATGCTTGTTATAATTTTAAGGAAATTTATCTTGTTTGTGGAAGTGACAATGTGACTTACATGAATCCAGGAGAAATCACCTGTCTAAACAAATGCCGATCACAAAGTAAACATTTAAAAGTAAACATTATTACAAATCTTTTAAAAATTAATTTCATGGATTATTTTTTTGTGTAGATCTCACAGTCGTACAGAATAAACCATGTAATTGTGATTGTCCCAATACACGAGAATTCTTTTTAGTATGCGCAAGTGATGGACATACTTATGTTAATACAGGAGCTGTCAAATGCCATAACCAGTGTAATTTTCACCGTAAGACGAATCCAATTTTCGATTAACATTATTTTATGCTTATTTAAATTTTTACGCGGCTGACTTAATATTTTATTTAATTTAATTTTTTTTCAGAAATAAAAATTGTAGAGATGAATCCATGTAATGACGATGATGATGGCTTGCCATATTAAAAGCAGTATTAGCTATATGATAGATGATTGAATGTAATAACCATAAAACGTCATTTTGTAGTGTTTCTTTTTAAACAAATAAAATAAATGACCGTAATTTACGTTTTTAATTCTTATAATTATTTATATCATTAATTTTAGATATTATTCATGTCATCTTTAGTTCTATTTACAAAATTCAACAAGCCTTTACAAATTGTTCAGGCTAATACATAATGTTTCAGATAAATTGTATGTGTAAAAAATAATACTATTGAAGAATTATTCTGCATCATGATACAAAGAGAATTTCAATTTTTCTCATTCACGTAATAAAAAGTATAGTTATATATAGCATACATTTATCTACAAATTTTTAGCAATTTTAAATTTTTCGAAAAAGAAATCTTTGGATTGATAGAAAGTGAAAAAGTTGTTGTAAGTGGCGTAAATCAATTCAATCGCCAACGTGCTATAGTAGTTTTACGGCCAAATAATTGTTGTGATAAGTATAAATGCCGCGTTAACAATACTTCGTGCTGATGACCTCCGTTAATTAAAAATAGCTTGCGCTCGAAAATCGACACTTATAGTCAGAACAAGACATATCTCGATTCTTTTTCTGCAATCTTGTCAACTCGTTACAAAATAGCAATACAGTTCTGCGACCAGATTGATAAAACTATTTAGACTCTCGTATCTTAAAGAGTTATAGTACGTACTATATATTCGAGAAAAGCACACAAAGCTCCCTAATTTGTCAGCGCTCGAGTAATGACTTTATTGTTTTCCCACCGCTGTAAGAATGTCGTCTTTCAAATGATTTCAGGCGAGATAAATCTTGCGAGAAATCGTTTGCGCGCGCGCACATTTCGCACAATGCGCGGTTAATTGAGTTATGCATCCGGCAGCGAACGGAGAGACGTGCGATTTGCCGCTTTGATTACGTCGCGAAATGTCAGAAGATTGGAATGGTTCGATTTTATCCACGAGATAATCTAGATTTTTTTGTTACTTTAATTGTAATAATTAAAATGATTTGAAATTAAAAGAATTTTTAATATTTTTATTTTGAAAATCTTGAAATAATAAAGTTAAGCTTTGATTATTATAAGTGGGATAACGGATAATGTAAATATTCGTGGAACAGAATAATACGTATGAATACAATTATTATTTCAATTATCTTAAATTTCATTTTAGTGAAGAAATGCATATACAATGAATCAGCTAAATATTATCCTGTTTTAATTTAAAATTTTAATTTACTTGGTCTTAGCTATCATCACGGACCAGTCGTGTCAGCGGAACGTAGTTGCGAAAATCGAATATATTCATTCATCCTCCTGTTTCTCCTAAAAGCAGTATATTTTTCGATTAACGAGATATATTACCGATTTGCTCGAGGACCAAAGCTTTCAAAAAGCTATTTAACTTGTGAAATTCGTCGGGAGTTCGATAAATCACTTTGGAACTAGTAATTGAAATTTATGAAACTCACAAAATATTTTACTAGCGAATAATTTTTCAGAATAAAAATTATAAGACTAATAAAAAAAATTTAATTTTATATTTAATCTTGATTTTTATTCAATAGAATCACATGTTTAAAACTAAATTTTTATTTTTTAATTATTGCATTTACGATTACAAAAGCTACAGTTTTGTAAGATATTATTGATTAGCACTGATTTTGTGAACAAGTAAATATTGATGCAATAAACATTTAATAACTTTCATTTTACTGTTAAATATAATAAAATAACAGGCTAATTTTCTTCATAATTTTACTCAAAATTCGTAAAAAAGTAATTTAGCACAGGTGCCAGAATCAGGAAAAGTACGAAAACAAAAACTAGGAAAACTAAATTACTGGTTAGATACTGGATCAATTCTTACAAGATTGGAGTATTGGATTAAAGGATAAATATTTCGAAATAATTGTTAGACAGACATAAAAAATTCAGATCGAATCAAGAAGTTGGTTGAAAAGAAATCCCACTATAAAATCTAATAAATAATAATCATTCTTTCCAAAACCTAATTCGGCAAAAACTGTCCTTGAAAAATTAAAAAGTCCATATTGTTCGGTGACACATAAATCTAAATCGACCACACACGCTACCCACACTCGCCAACTGTTACCAACACGTGCGAATCTCAAATGAAAAATTCAAATTTCCACGGTACCAAAAACACATAAATCTTTTAAGTCCCTCTATGTACACGCAGGAATCGCAATTTATTCGCGCTAAGGAAGACATAAGAAGCCGAGAGCAGGAGACGATGGTTTGCATAGTAGGCAATGACTCGGCGAGAAACGCGCTCAAGGAAGTACGCTAGGAAAATGCAGCGAGCTCGGCACCCAATGTGTCCGAGGAGAGAATGCGCGTTAATGAAGCCAAAGTTATACGTTCACGCGGCGCATTGCGGGCTATTTGTACTGGATCGCAAGAGAGAGAAAGAGAGAGAGAGAGAGAGAGAGAGAGAGAGAGAGAGAGAGAGAGAGAGAGAGAGAGAGAGAGAATTGGGCATTTGACCCAAGAACGCGCGTTGCTTAATTCCTCAGCAGATGTGACTCCACGAATGTATTTAAATGTACATATTTTTAGTTTTAAACTAATTTTGAGTACTTCATAAAAAGTTAAATAATAAAATTTAATATTTTCTACGTTTATTTCATCTCTTTCGAACTATAATGGCTATTAATTTGATACGTGTATGTATTTCAATTTATATTTTGAAACAAAATATACTTTACTAGATACAAAAAAATGTAATAAAATGTTGTCAGTATTTTAGATGTCTATTTTTGTTACAATAATATTTTCCCCGTAAGAAAGTATGAGAGCATCGTTATTTTCCTTTGCTTTCAGTCTTCTGTGCATTACTACCAAGCAAATAGAAAAATTGTGTGAAGAGCATTTATCTTATTCTGGCGACACTGAAAAATGTTTGCATATTTGAATTTGTTACAGGATAATGAATTATAGAAAATATAAGTTTATGAAAAAAATATAAAACTATAATTTTAAATAAAATATAAAAATTATCAAAAGGCATAGAAAAATCTTGTAAGAATTAACTGAAGACTTGTTGAAACAACATCCTAAATGCATAAATGCATAAAACTTAATACTGTACAAGATTTATTTATTTATTGTTAAATATTAATAATATATTCATTTACAATATTATAATATATGTTTGCATAAAATTTACAAAACTTTAATTATATATTAGTACCTTTTTGAAAAATCCATATAATAATAATCTGAAAAACTCATACTTAGCTTATGTAAATTTAATGATTTATTAAATGTAATTAATATCTATACTAAATCGCTTAGTTAACATTAATTTTTTTCGATCTTGACATTGTATTAGTCTTCAAAAATTTCTTTCATTCATTTTTTTTCTTTTTATTTTATTATTAAACAGATGATATTTTAATTAAAAGCGCTATATAGTTCTCAAATTCAAAACAAAAATAATGTAAAGGCAACTTTTATTATATTATTATCCCACTGAAAAAAAAAAATTATTATCTTGATTGCCGACATTTAACATGTCGCCTGTCAAGCGAGCAAGATATTTATATCAAGTGTGATAAATATCACAAAAAGTAGCTTTATACCCCTTTCGCATCAGCCCGTAAAAACATGTAAATTTTGTAGCGCCGCAGTCACTGAACCTTTGTTCGGCAAACAGCCCAATAAATTTTCGCCCAACGGTCCCGCGACAAATAGAAACTTGTCTTTCCTCATTTACTCCGGGCTATCTCCGCCGCGCAAAAGAAGAAAAAACAAACCGAAAAAAAAGGAAACCGAACAAAGGCGAGTCGACGGGAAACACTGAAAGTCGTCCGATGCACAAAGAGAGGAAAACTCGTTGGCTGAGCAAACGACCGCAGTACCGATCGGATACGGCGCGTCATTATCCACGCTGCTGTGCTGTTTGCGAGCCGGAGCGTCAAAGTTTCGTCGCGGCGAATCCCAAGCCTGACGCCTGCGCTGCACACGAGTGTATTTACGGAGGAGCGCCGGAGACTTGAATTGCAGCTGTAGTCGAGTACGGCGATTCTTTGGTGGACGAATAAAGAAGAGAAGCGAAGGAGACATGGTAGGAGTGATGGGTTTCAGAAAAGGGAGAATGGAGAGTGGGAGAAGGCTGGTGGTGTGGTTTTTAATATTGTTGGTTTGGTTGGTTTGAGACGTTGGTGAGGATTTGAAATTTATGCTTAATTAAAGTACTTTAGGTAGTTTCTTAAAGGTTTTCTTTAAGTGAAAAGGGAGCGGAAATCTAGTGGATGCCTTTTATCTTGGAGATGCAAAATATACCAAAGCAATTCATTGCGAAGTTCCTGACAATAAGTTCATGGACTTAATGGAAAAAGTTTTAAAAACGAAATATAAACTGCGAAAGACAATATTCGATTAAAGACCACTTCCTGCCTAAAAATAAGCACGACAAAATTAAAAATGAACTTTAATAATACTTCTCCAATTTTCCGAAGTTTCAAAATTAGATTTATCGACTTCCGCGAAGCATTTAAAACACGACCGTTTACTCGATATTACAGATGTCTAAATAAAAGGGCGAAAGAGAAAGAGACGGGGAACAGGGCGTAGATACGAATGGATGCAGCCATCGCTCTGGAAGTCGCAGTGTCAGAAGCAGCTGGCTGAGAGGGAGAGAAATTTGCTGAGCGTCGTCGTACGACGTCGGAATGTAACAACGTTGACGCCGCAAGGAGAGCGGAAAGTTACTGAGTAAGGGCTACAAGCGAGAGACAGGAACTCCTCGAGGAAATTTGTCGGATGAGCTGCTGCTGCCGCTGCGTGCACTTGCAGCCCGGTGGACTATACTGCACTTTCGACACTCGGCAAATTTTCGAATTTTTTTTTTTGGAAAATCGCGAGAATGTTCGCGCGTTAATGAATGCAAATTGAATTCATTTTGCGGAAGTTGTTGCGAAAGTTTCTAACTTGGATGAAGTATTGTTGGAATGCATTTTTTCTGATTAGCGAGAGGGGAAATTGTTGTCGCTTGTTTTTCATTTTTGTTTTGTTGGAGAAATTGAATCACGCGCTGATGAGAAAAACGGGAAAGTTGCAAGAGGTGGAAACAACTATTTGATGGAAAAAGCTTGTTTCGGTTATGTCTTTTTTTTGTCTCGGCAATACTATACACCCTGGCGCGATATTGCACTGTAAAAATATTGTTGAAAGCTATCAAAAGTAGTGCTTTTGATAAAAATCAGTTTTTTTTCAAACTAAAAATGTAACATTCTCTTTTTTTAATTAAAAGCTACAACCACTGCATTGTTTCTATAAACGAGCAAGCAAAAACTAAAATACTATTTTCAAAATCTTAAAAAGAACACAAAAAGCACACGTCTCTACAAAATAACCGTGCACTCAGGCCAAAAACACTGGCTCCCAAAAAGCATCAAAGCGCGCACATCCGGCCAATTATTTCCTCCGAGACCTCGCAGGCAGCGGAAGCAGGTCGCTGTTGCGCGCAAAACAACGAGAGCTCGGCAAAAAGAGCTCTTTGAAACAAAGCTCGGCGACTAACGACTCTCAAGCTAGTCTCCGGCCGCGCATCGACACATGCCATGAGGCAATTCATTCGCGGCTGGCGCGCAAATAGATTTCTTTTTCATTGCAACTTCGCACGTGTAGCTGGCAATTCAGCTGTGCTTTTAGCTTTCTCTCTCTCTCCCTCGCCTTTGGAATATATAGCAGCACGGAGCTTGCGCGCTTGCATATGGATGCGCGCGCGTAATTTGATTCACGATCCATTTACCAGGACTGTGCGTGTACACGGCACGAGAGCGAGAGAGAGAGAGAGAGAGAGAGAGAGAGAGAGTCAAAGCGTATACGCAGCCGAGATTTAAGCTGCATACATAGAGAGAGGAGAACGGCTATGTGCGAGGTATGTGGTGGTATAGGCGACGTAATGTCCGGCCTATGTGTAACGCGGCTGGGTCCGCCGACTGGAATATGCATCCATATAAGCTCTGTAACGTCGTGGCTGGAGTTTGTATGATATCGAACTCTCGGGATAATCAAATTCTGGTAGTTCGCTCGCAGCTCGCTGTTAAAAGTTTCATACGGCAATCTAATGGCAATCTTGTTGCGAAACAAGGGGAACCTATGGGAAATAGCCGTAATTTGATTAGAGCCACTTTTGATAAAGATTTCGACTTGTGTAGAGAAAGTCGATTTTATTTTTGAACCTGGTGTATGTATGTAAGTGAATATACGGTTGAAAATATGAATGTAGATTTATAATATGGTTTTGCAAAATGTGCCAAGTAGGGAGATTTTTACATCAAATGAATTTTCATTCAAATCTCTTTCTACCATTTGACCTAATTGGAAGCAGAAAAATGGGTTTGGCAAAAAAAAGTAAAACTTTTTTAAAGATACTTTAAAAATCATATAAATGACTTCTTTGTATTTTTTGATGATTTATGCGCAGACATGATTTAGTTGGTAAACATTTTATCACTATTTTTATTTATAAATTGGTAAAAAAATATCAATATAACATAGATAAGAAACGAAAGCGATATTTATTAGCGATATGTAATATATTTACGATTCATACTAATAATAAAATTTCATATTCAAATTTCATCGACATAGTTCACATTATTTTTAATAATTCAAAAATTGTTTATTATAATATAAATATTTTAATAAATAAAGAGTAATAAAATAACAGCAAATGAAACAGGAGCTTATGTTATTTTCTCTTAAAATAACTAACCCACGTCTCGTACAAACAGAAAGCTTTTTTTACCTACCTTTGTTTGTTAAGGTAGCTCTGTTAATTAACGATTGTCGACTCATCAAGAGAGTTCTTACTTGATTACTCGCAAGATGTCTGCGAAGCAGGATAAAAAGATTCTTATCCAAACGGAATTTATTTAGACAGACTGGCCTAGACTAATTTAGCACGCTTTTCTCTCGGTTAAGTCCGAATGGTTTGGAAAATTGAGATAGTCGTTTATTTTAGGTCGCCTAAATACATTCTAATTACCTGACCATTATTTTAAGTAACTATTATTGTCATTAAAATAATTTATTTGTTCCGCAATAATATTCTGAGAATGCGGGCTTTGCATAATCTCACTTGACCACTGCAGAGCTTCTAATCTTTCAAAAGGCTCGGCGCGACCGAAGCTCCGGACCTCTAATAAATGAATCTCTACCCATCTCTAACTATGTATACTTACAATCTGAATCCGAATCCCGGGCGCTCGTTTGCTTCGATGCGGTTTACATAAATGAGCGAGTTACGCTGTAGCAGCATTGAGGTTAGCTCGACCGAGAATGAATAGGGCTAGATCCTACTTACTTCCAATTCGAATGTCTATTACATTCTCAGGAAAACGCCGATGAATGCGGAGCGTTCGTTTGCAGAGTCGACTCTCGGTTACGGCTCGTAACTACGTAAATTTTCTAATTCACAAGCCAGTGATTCAATTTCAGCAATTAATTACGCTTTACCGGAGCGTTCATTCTGAATATAAATTAGTGATTACTTTTGTTCTGAAGCTCTTTTTCAAGGTTATGGGTTTTATGAATAATTTATTGATTTTTCGTTAATAAAGCGAGAAGCGAAAAATTGTCAATGTCGCTCCAATTACAATTGAGAAGTTAAAACTGTCCAATAGAATTGATAAGTTGACATAGCTATTCTATTCTGTCAAATCTTTTCATGTTCACTCAAATATCGTCACCACTTAATTATCTAAATAAATATATAGGAAAGAAGAGGGCTAGTTGACTGTAGAGGTAAGCAGACATAGTGTTTATAGTACACTTATAAAATATCCATGACCGAGCTTTGGAGGCAATTTGGTCTTTAATTGACTCTTTTGAATTTTGTCGCATTGATCTTGTTGACCGTAAAAATTTGAAGTTTATTTGTCATATATCTATAAAAAAATATGTAAAGGTGCGTACAGTGCATGTGGTGTACTAATTCCTTGTAAACACGAGTTTCCGTTTAAATTTAGTCGTGGTTGATCGAATAAGCTATGCTTAGTAAAGGCGTTTGATCAGTTATATTTACTTTGCTCAGATTTTTGGTAATTTTTAGAGTTTAGATCCTAAAAATAAAATTTTTTTATTTTATACAAATTATTTAAAAGTTCCAAAACTCGCTATCGTTTGTAGTTATAAGTTTAATAAATATGAATTTATTGATTTATAACGAATCGAACTATTAATTTTGATTAAAAGGGCAGGATCCATAGCCCCCAGCATACTCAAAACCGAATTATCATCTCTCGGTAGGCGTCTAAGGTGATGCATGCAGTAAGGAGTCCACTCTGGCTGCTCGTGGACGAAACGCCTCTTTTCTTTTTGGATTTTAATCAAAATTGACAGCTTTTTCGTTATAAATCAATAAATTCATATTTATTAAAAATCTTTGTGTATTAAAAATTATTTTAAATATGTTTTTGTTATTTTGGAAATTTGACATTTTTCCGAGGTACATTGACATGTGTAATTTGTAATTTCATAATTAAGTAGTTAATTGTTTATATATCTATATGTACAAAGTTGGATTATACGGCCACAAGTTAGCTGGGATTACATTTGTTAATGAAAATAAATTAAAATAATAAAAGAATAAATTTTCTCAACCAATCACATAACGAATAAATGATGAACAATAAAATACACGTTCAGTTTTTATAAAGGGATTAGTGACTTTAATAAAAAAAATGTTATCTTTATTACTTTTTATTTTTTTTTATTATGCGTAAAAATTTACAATGTATTGTATATATGTATATGTATATGCAATGTACAAAAAAATAATTGTATTAACGCAGTTACGAAATAAGATTATCAAAAATAAATAACATTTCCAAATATTTTTACAAGTATATATATAAACATTTTTTATGAATAATATATTTCAATACAAATAACCAAAAAATATTTGTATATCTACGGGCCGTACTCTTCCCTGCCCTAGTTATTTTTTTTTTTAGTCTTTGAAAATTAACCCTAAATAATAATACTCTTTATTTCTACGTTTAAAGGAAAAAAAAAGAAAAAACAGTCACATCCAGGTCTAAAATTATCCATTTTCAATAGAATCAACCTATCCCCGCCTAATTCCGTCGAAGCCAAAACAAACGTGCGACACGCGATAGTGACACGCCGATAAATTCATAGATTTCACACGAAAGCGCGCGCGCGCCACGTGATTTGCATACGTGTATTTTTCTTCCCGAGGCCTCGCGTTTTTCACCTTATCACCGCGCAAGGGAGCAGGGGGGCGTCTAAAAATTTACAAGCGACGACGAGCTGTGTGACGTCACGAGAAAAAGAAAGGCGTCAAAACAAACGGAGCCCACGCCTTTGGCTACTGCGTCACTGTCAAGCGCTCGTACGCTAGAGAATTGAAGCATTGGAGCCGTTAGCCGCAAACGCGCGCGCTCGTCAGCCTCCCCCGGCTTGAAATATTTGCGCGAGGAAAGGTGACGTCGAGATTCTTTGGACCCGCTATTTTGCGTACGATGAATGTGGAGATCGGCTGGAGGGATGGCCGGATTTTTGAAATACGCAAGCACGCGCTGATCTGAAAGTAAAATTGGGATTATGGAATTAAGTAGTATGGAGTGGGTATGGCCAGACGATGATACTTGGGAGTAAATATAAGTTACATTTTGTTATTGTAATCAGCTTTATAGAATATTTATAGGTACTTGTATTGAAATAACTTATTTTAAATTTAAATAGTAAATTATTGCATTACAAAGCTGATTGACTGGAATACGTTTAATTATATTATTCACTGGAAAAATAGTTTATTTTTGTACTTTCATAAAAATAAAGTTACTTTCAGATTAGAATTTTATTTTTATTGATGTTGAATTACCCTCCTTTCACTAGACCGTATAGAGGTATTTATCGATTATTGATAACGTCGAAACTTTAAGTGAGAGTCGGCCTATTAAATTAACGATCAAATAAACTTGAGGAATTTATTGAAAACACAATTAACGTACTATGTAACATGCCACATTGTTAAGAACTTATTACAACTCATGCATCAAAATATTTCAATATAGCTCTGGCATACATTATACGTCTAAATTAACATTGTTTACGCAAATATTTATTTTAACAAATTGTTACAAAACCTCACTCGATACTTTCTATTAAAACTAATCGCAAGAACAAATTTTACATCGTAAAAACTTTACGTATATGATAATCCACACCGTGAAAACAAGTCGACCCAGAACATAAAAAAAAAGAAAACAGAGCCATTCCCACGGCGAGCTAACATCGACATTGCAAGAAGCGAACGGTAAAAGTCGTAACGACACGAAAAAGGCGGCTTCTCCTCTCGTAAGAAAGCGTCGCGGCGAGCCAGCGAGTGTATATGCAAATATGAGCGAAACGACGTGGGTGCGCATGCCAGAGAGACGGAGACGGATAAAATCGTATAGCAGTCGTCTTCTGCAGTTGTCCCCTTAAATATGCTCGTGGCATCATTAAGCGTTTCGCGCGGTTGACGAGGTGCGCTGCGGGAAAACGCCGGCCAATTTCATTTGACACGCGTGTCCTGGACAGCATTTGTAAAAGAGTCACGATTTTCGGTGGAACAGACTGGAGGATTTTGAAAGAGGAATTTTTTTTTTTGAGAGTGAGAGATTCATTCCTCGCATTCTTATGCTCGAACTTTTGCAAGACGTGGGCGATTGTCTCTTTCGAGTGTAGGTTTTTTGTGATTTATTTGGATATGGCTTATTTGTTTAACAATGGAATTTCGGGAGCAAATTGCGAAATTTGAGAAGGGAGGGATTTGAATAGTGAAAATAAATATGGTAGTTTCGATGTTTTCCAAAAACCGATGCGAAGATGTAAACAATAAGCAAACTGAGAATTGTGTACGAAGAATACTCAAAATTATACAATAGAATATTGTATTTAATTTCATCTGATCTAAAAATTTATATATTTTTTTAAATAATTTTAAAATATTTCTTTTTTTACATATTACTAGAAAAACGCTTTAGGGAAACGTAACTCATACTTCGGAAACTAAATTTTAACTTTCAACTAACATACGAGGAAAAAGCGGAAATACTTTGAATAAATTTCACTTTCATATTTGACAGGTTCAAAGAGTACAGTACCAAAGTCTCCTTTTTTGAAATTTCAAATTAACTTTAATTTTATAAACTACAAAAGTTAAAGTTAAAAATTTCTCCAGAGTTTTTTAATTTAAAGTATGATTCCTTTTATGAGCCTATTCTCAAAATAAACTAAATTAGACAAAGATAAAATGTTCTTTTAGAATATTATATAAACGATTCTTTTGAGACAGTCAAAAATAAATTTAAATTCTTAATAATTAAAACCGTTTGAGTCTACTTCAAGATCATGTGCAAAGAAGTGTAACATATATTAATTACTAATAATAAGCACAGTGTAAATGCAGTAAAAGTTAAGTAGTAAAAGTGTGCTTAAAAATAAAAATGTCATTCGCAGTCTACTGGTTTCAATGTCACAATACATTTTTTATTATTATTTTTTTTTTTTTTTTTTCAAAAAAAAGAAAGAAAAAAATTATGAACACTGCGCTTGAAAATTTATTTTAGTTTCGTTTTCCATCCGACTGTATCACTTTTAGATAGTTCTCCATTTGGAAACTTTTTTGCAGAGCAACCTTCCGATTACACCACTTTTTTTCCGTTATTTTTTTTATTCCAGAAAAAACGCTCCAACTCCACGTCACGCAGCTCCCTTTTTCCCTCTCCCTTTCGCATCTTTTTCTATCTTTACACGTCGAAATAAACAGAGTCGATGCAGCGTACACCACTAGCGTTTAACCCACTTCATATAGTTGTTCTTTTTCCTTGCTCAACCGCGTTTTTTTCTACCAAAGAAATATCGTTCCGACTGACATAGGATTATTTCGTCCGGCAACGTTTTTTCCTTCCGCTCTTAAAATAGCCCCGTAAAACTGCTTCTTTATTATACGCACGTGGGCAAATATCCAGGAAGCCGCCCTCTTTATCTTTTTTTAGCGCGACGCGCGCGCGCGCGCGCAATATAATTAAGTATCCACGGCATCCGATTCGTTGATCGCCGGCTGCGTACACATTTACACGCGCTCGGATTATCGATAACCGATAATTGAACCGCACAGCACTGACCGTCTCTCCGCTCGGCATTAATTTAAGTTTATCTTACAAGCGGCTATTAGCGTAATTTAAGCATGCGCGACGAGCGCCTATATCAAGGAATCATATTCATTAGTGCATTAGCTCGCTCTGGGCTCTATATCGGCCTTTATATGCGGCTGCGGATATATTAACGAGGTGTTAATTATGGATATGATGCGGTGGGAAAGCGGTGTTGGGAATTTCAAAGAGGGGGAGGGGGCTACTTGAGTGTATAATTTATTTTAAACGTAGGATGATTGATGAGGCGTAGGGACGGATGCGATTAGTTTGCTGCGTAAGATAGAGACACGTGGAGAGGGTTTGGAATTTTATAATGCTATTAGAGTGGTATGTAAGCAATTATGCGTTCTCGAGTGATGAATTTTTAGTGTCTGTTGAGTTAATTGATTTTTTAATGGGATATGGGTATCTAATTTCAATTTGTCAAGAATTGACACTTTTTGACATAAATATTTCTATTTACTGTTAAATTATAACTTTACAAACTTTTTGTACATCTTAAGCTACCTTCACTGTAACAAACGTTATTCCGAAATCCAACCGCTTGTCAAGTCTATCAACCCAAACCCTCAATTTGAAAAGTCTCTCAATAGTGCAATCAATCCCGCCACCCACCCAAACTCCCGAGCCCTAAATATTTTCCACCATCAGAATTCAACCCGAGCCATTTAACGCATCAACAATCAATACCCACTAAATCAACACGCTTCCTCCTGCAAGCTGCCTCCGGAGCTTGCGCATAGCATCCCGGCATTCCCATCAAATCAAAGGCAGTCAGACGCTGAGCTCGTCCGCGCATTACACAGCCTCCGACCCTCAGAACTACGGTAATAGTCCCCAGAGTAGTGGTAGCACATACGCAGCGAAGCGACCCTGGGCGAATTTCCTTCGATCCGTCAGTTCACGCTCCGAAGCTCTCGCGTCTTATTAACCCATGACCCGCGCGCTCTCGCGTTTGTATACAGGATTACAAAGCCATTGGCGCGAGCGAGAGCGACAGGCGAGACGAATCGAAGGGAAAACGGGAGGAAATTGGGAAAAGGTGCGAGAGCTATACGCGAGATGAAATTTCAATTTTACCTAGCTGCAGGCTATGCGAGGCTTTAGCCGGCGCGAGATCGAGCCCCTCGTCGATATACGCGTACACATCGAGGCCGTATTCCGTTTTGGAAAAAGGCTCGGATTATTCGGAGGGGGGCTTATCCGCTTTCTTTTTTCTTTGCCCCCGAGAAGTTCGCGCCGAGCCGGAAAGGCGAGATGGATTTTTATTAAAAAGGTCGCTTTTTTTTGTCGAGCGCGAGCGTTAGGATTATGCTGGAAATCCAATAGCCCGTGCTATTGATAAGGACGCGCGGAATGTTCGGGGTGGTTATTGTTTTAAGTTTTTAGCAGATGAGGTGAGCGTGGTGTCGGCTTGCCAGAACGAAAAAAATGATGTCGAGTTTTATTTTACGTTAATGTATAGGGGAATCGCATTCTTCTTTGGCTTTCAAAGAGAGAACACTGTATTTTACAAGATTAAATTTTGAATGGGTGAAATGTAGTATGGGTTTCGCAGGACGTTTGAACAAAAAGTTTGATGTATTTTTACCGGGGTAAATATGGGCAATGAAATAGTTTTCTAAAAAAAATTGACGGATGAATATTTTACATTTTCGTAAAATGAAATTCATTCATTTAAATAAGTTCATTTAGTCAAAAAGCTTACAAAGCTTTAAATAAGTACTTACATTAAAATATACAATTTAATAAAGTAATAATT
>UELX01001835.1:0-11490 GCA_900480035.1 Eupelmus urozonus
CAAATAAATCTTATGTATTAAAAAAAAAAAAAAAATGAAATTACGGTAAAGTAATAGACCATATTTTCACCAGTATTTAGCAGTATTTATGAATTTAGATTATCATTATCAATATTTTAGATTATCTTTTCCCAAATGATTATTCTTACAAAAAAGAATGAGCGATTCTTGAACGGAAACGCGGCGCAGCAGCGATTTTCCTACATACATTTTTCTCCACGCATTTTCGCCGCGCGGAAACTGGGTATGTGTCCCTCTTTTCTCTGCATTATTGCGGCTTATCCGGCATTACGCCCGTGTGATGTCGCCGGGCCTGGGCTTGAGCAGCGGCAGCTCTTGTATCGGACACGGAATTACCTCTCTGCATATCGTCTACTCGCTGTGTAAAAGAGCTCGTCGCATCTACCTTTGCACTCGTGCTATATATCTACTTCGCCTTATTTTACCTTGCTTCCGGCTGCAGTTAAACACTCGGATCTTTTTATCTCATAATCCTCGATATTTGTGATGGATAACGTTTGGACTTTCAGTATTATATTTTTAGAAGTACGAGAGAATGAAAGGATTGATTTCAGGATTAATGCGGATTCATATCGGTACGACTCGATTAATCAAAGATGACGAAAATTTTATTGCTAACTTGTATGTAAATTAATAAAAAGGCTAAACAAAAAATATCGTACTAATCTCTAAATTTTTTAATCATTCAGGATTTTATTAATATTTTAGATTCTATTTTGTGTATGAAACCCTAACTCATTCATTTATATATACCTCCTCACAAAAAATACAAGCAATCATCCTCAATTGTTACAAATCACGTATCGAAACGCCGCAGACTTTTATCGTCCTCAAATTGATACACCTCAGCGTCTCACTCAATCTGTCGAAACCCAGCAAAAAAAGATCGCTTTACCGATCTCACGGGGACAGGACAAATTTTTATGGCCAAGAAAGAAGCACGCCGATGATAAATTCGCGTATCGAAAAATCATAATACGGCCGAGCTTAAAAGCAAGCTGTAAGGCCAGTCGCACGCATGTTCGTAGCAGCCAGGGCCGAGAGAGCAGGCTGCGTAGGTACAGCGACGATCGATCACGCGAACGCGTCGGGTGACGATGCTAATGGCGCCTTTCGTCGACTATATGGCCCGTGCGGTCCTTGCTTTTTACCAGGCCGCCGGGAGTTTGAGAAAAAGTTTGCTCGTCCCGTCTCGGCTCATCGGAAACGGATAGTTTTTTGTTGGCCCCGGACTTTTTCATTGCGCGAGCGATCGGCCGATGTGACGGAGAGAGGATGTGGCTCGTTATGCCAATGAAATAGGAGCATTGGTAGAGCGACTTTTTATCACTTTTTAGACGGGTTTTGGTGATAATTTTCAAAAATTATTTTAAAATACCTTTTATTTTTAAAGAGGCATTTATTTTTTTATTCCAAGTGACGTGTTAAAAATATTTTATTTTATGCGTAAGGATTGCAATCGTATTTTGAAGAATTCTTAAAATTCTCGATTTTATTCGATAAAAATATTCCTAAGAAAATATCTCGAATAAAACATTCCGTCTTCTGTAAAAAGGTGATGTATACATCGACTTACATAGAACCCTATTTCTACACTACAGCTATTTCCATACGAAAAACGAAATAAAACCGTGTTAACAAAAAAGAATCGCAGTGCGCAACGGAAAATCGTAAACAAGTAAATAAAGTATAAGGTTCAAACATTCCATCCGTCGCGCCTAGTTCAATAAAAAGTCAAAGCATCACAAAAGAGCTTTCTATTCTTACCTCCTATTACTACAAAAGGAGGCAAAAGCGAGGAAGAGAAAAAACCGTAGGCCTGGAACGACAATTGGCTTGTCCCAATGAACCCAGCGCAGAGCCAGCGTCGGGGCGGGAATGAATGAATTTCGCGTGCCAGCCGCGATATAAGTATTGGAATGCCATAATGGAAAGACGTCTACTGCATATATCGGCGCGTCTCCAGCGCCGGATCCAGCGGCCTTCGCTTCTCTCCCCCATCGGGAGCGAAGTAATAACACGCGGGGGAGAGCGAGAGTCGTATAAGAGAGGCGGAGAGAATGTAATAGCTTGTGCAGAGGACTTTTGTGTCTATTCAGGGATGTTAATGCTTTGGTGAAAATGAAAATCCGACGGTTTTGCAATTTTTGCGGAGGAATTTTCCCTTGCCGGGATAATAGAGATTTTTATTTTATTTCGAAAAGAGGTATTTTACAATCGTTCGGCAGTCGAATGATTTTGATGCGGTTTTAGTAATTATAGGCTGTGGACAATGTAATTATTTTATTACTTCGACTTTACTCTTGATCTAGTTGCAAGTTAAATTAGATCACAAATAGAAATCAATTATTGACGAATTCGTACATTTTTGTCTAATGACTATTCAATAAGCTAACATAATAATTGGATGCCCGACCTTAGCGATTCTACCAATGTGTTTATGTAGTACGTACTTGATTAGAGAATATTATTTTAGGGTAATCTAATAATTGATGTTATACAATGATTACAGCTATATCAAATCACAAAAATTTAATTTTAATCTAATATTAACATTATCAAATTAATGCATTTAATTTTTGTACAACGGAGTAATCACAAGTAATAGAAACGTGTTTCAATATTCCAGGTAAAAACAATGTAAAATATCTTTGAAGGATTCAAAATAAAAGTATGAAGAAGTATCAAACTCAGCTAACGTGAAAACCTATGATGACGTTTTATAAACCGAATTATATTTACAAGTAATTTTTCTATACCCTTTACTTTTTTTCTTTTCACACGCACCAGTCTTGTTATTCCCGCGCGTCTGTTCGTTACATCTCTTATTCTCCTCTCTCGTCTTCTTTTTATTACGCCCACCCCACTTTTTTTCTATCATTTACCTCTCTTGCACTCCATCGTATAAAAGAGAGAGGTACGCACGGTAAACATTGAAGGGCGCCTAAGATAGGCTGTAGGAGAAGAAATCGCCTGGAAAATCCAACGAACGCGAGAGAGCGGCGTACAGCGTGCCACTACGTTGTAGCATAAGACGTACGGAGCTCCACTCTATATTCTCTTCGCGCGAACGCATCGATCTTGCGCGAATTCTTCTTAAAATCATCCGCTCTTGGTTCCTTTTTGATGGGACTATGAGGGATGACTTTCAGTTTATTCTTGCGAAGCCTTGAGGAATCTTAGTTACAGTCGATATGCGTGAATTATTATTTGGGTAATTAATATTTTTTAATCTTAAACAATAGATGAATTAATTTATTTTTTAATAAAGATAATATTAATTTCCTCATTAATCTGATCTGAATCAAAATCAAGTTTAATTATTATAATAATTATGAATAAATATTTTTAGACTTCTTTTTCTTAATCTCACTTTCATAAAATCTAATGCAATCAAATCATATCTTAGAATCAAAACTGTAATGACATTTCAACATTTTGATGATAAGATTATTTTTTATCATCAAAGAATCAAAGTAATTTTATTTATAAAGATGACTTTGGTAATTGTGAAATTTTCATAAAATTAAATAAAAGAACTTCAGTGTCAACGCTATCATTTTTTATCTTTTTTTATTTTTTGAGAACAAGCAATATTGTTTTTATTTAAAAAAAATCAAAGTAATTCTTTAAATTTAACAATATTGTACGAAAAAAATGTCATATGACATTTATTTATTATTATATATATTTAACAATTATATAATTGTTACAATGATTAGTATTAGCATTATCAAATAAACTTTCAATTGCAAAAGCATACATGTAATACTTATGACAGGCTATAAAAATCTCTAAAAGTTACAGAAATTGATGATTTCTTGTGAATAAACCTTAATCAACGCAGAAAATAAAACGTCAGCGCTATTCCATAACGCGGCGGGCACAGTATAGTCTTACTCTCTCTCGCTTTCTTTCGCTTTCTCTCTATTTTCTGTTTCTATCTTCAGTCCCCTTCAAGCTTGGCAATCGATTGGTTAACGACGCGCAATCTCGTTTAGCGCAGGAACGTGAACAGCCTCGAAAATATTTCGGGGCCCCAGACGGGACCAATTCCGAACCTGACAATTATCGTCAAATCGCGCGTACGCGCCTCTAAGTCTCGAAGCGATCCAGCTCGTTAACTTGTCTGTCTCGGCAAGCGGTAAAAAGTCGAGAATCTTGTTAAATGACAGGCACATAACTTCGGCTAATCTTATTTCTCTGTTTCTACATTACGAATGATTATGCTTTGTTTTGACTAAAAGTGACTAATATAGATCATGATTATCATAATATTATGTGGTATACTTAACGTAAAATGTCACAAATAGTTCACAGTATAACTTTAATAGCTATTCAATATTTGATATATACATAATTCCTTAAATTTTGGCTTATTATCTATTTATGGATTTCATTCATAACTAAAAGCAATTTTGTAAAAGCATTTAGAATATATGCATAATAAAATATTCGTACGATGTATTCAAAATCTAAAATCTTTTATGAAATAAATATAATATTCTTTAAAATATTTCGATTAAATAGAAAATTATGAGAATTAAAAAATTTGTTGTACGAAAGAATTGCAATTATAAATCAACCATAATTAAGTTTTAAAAATTTCTCTTTACACTTCTTCAAAACGACTGTAATTTTCTTATTTCTCAAATTTCCCTACCATCTCGAGCGCAGCGGTAAAAAAGCCTTCGTTAAAAATCACTCTTTCAACGAATAAATAGAATTAATAACGAAGGACAAGCGAGCCTTACACTCCAGCCTCCTCGCAGGAAGAAAAGAGCAAAGCAGCTCTAGAGCGAGCAGAAAATACATTGGGAAGGAAAGTTCTCCGAAAAAAAAGGTAAGAAGAAACCGAGCGTAGGTACAGCTTCCCTCTCGCCTCTCATAGTAGATGGAGAGCGAATTGCGCTCTTGGCACTTGACTTTTAAACCCGGTAAGCGGATCAGTGCCTACGCTTCTAAATGTCTTCCTTCTGCGCTGCCTCGTCCTGTTTCGTCGTCGCGCGCGCGTTTCCTATTCCGCATTGGCGCGCCCTTTTTTTCTCGCGCGGCGCCCTTAACGCCTTTTTTTCAAGAGAACTTGGCGTGGATGAAAATTATACTCGACCATTTTAGCTTTCAGTTGATGCTTTCTTCGATTATTCAAATGGAGAAAGATGTTAATAGTTCATATAATGAATAAAAGAAATAATTACATGAAAATTGAAATTTTTCCAAAAATATATTGGTCTCGAACTTTTCGAAGCGCTCGAAATTACATCGGTTAACCAGATTAAACTTACATGGAAAAACTTATCATTTACAAGGCGCTCGTCTCGTCATTATCATATACATGGAATTGTCAGTTCCAGAGAGCGGAGCCCCCGTCAGCGCTCCGAGCTCTCGCGGTACTCAGCTCCCGCTTAAACTTCAAAATTCAATTCAAGTAAAACTTCAATTAAAGCTCTCCATCCGCTCGGTCTTGCGCTCGATCTTAAATAATTCTCCCCGCGACTTCTCCCCGGTCCTCTATAGCAAACTTCATCCGCGCCGCGAATTTTCCAACTCTCCTCTAACCCCTGGCGCGCATTGTTACACCTTTTCCACCGGCGCACGTAAAATAACGTCCTTTCATAAGGCGCGTAATAAGCAAGCGTGCGGAAAACGAGGAAAAAACAGCTCTGCGGGCTTGGTAACTTCTGGCGGGGCACGCGTAAACTCGGCAAGAGGCACAACTCGATTTGTGGACTGTCGCACGAGGAGAAGCTCATTGTCCGCAGAAAGAGAGAGAATAAGAGAGAGAGAGAGAGAGAGAGAGAGAGAGAGAGAGAGAGAGAGATTTAATAATGTAGAGAGCCCGGGCCAGACGCCGGGTACACATTGGGATTGGTACACACTCTCGGCTTTTGGGCGTCTTCAATATCTGAGCAGCGCAGTAGCAGCAGCCCCTCATTGTCTACGAGTATAGCTGCTGCCGCCGCCGGGACTCTGCGCGCGCTCGCGCTACCGAGACCAAGCTCACTCTCTCGTCCTTACATTATTCCGACGGATGAACGGACGGATGGAGACGTTCGGGGAGTTGAGCGATGATGGAATAATGCCGGGAGAGGGAGGGCTAGGAGAATTTACGTGTCCAAGCTGATTTTTCGATCGGTTTAGATTGTGGAATCGACGTTTGGCGAGTTTCTTGGACTGTATATGCTTTCTGTTTGGGGGCTTGTTTTATATTTCCGCGAAGCGGTTTGATTAGATATTGGTGAATACTTTGCTCTAATTATTATCGAGTTTATTAGCTGATCGAGTAGATTCTAAATAAAAATAATAAAATTTAGGGGATTTTGTAAAATTTGCTGATACACATCGATAATATACAATGTTATATCTGCTTATCTAAAGAAAGATTATGAAATCATAAATTGTGGGTTATTGTATTATTATCTGCTGATAACATTTTTCCTGTTAAATATTTTCGAAAGAAAGTGAATCACAGAAACATCAATCAATTTATTTTGATAAAGTGAAGAAATGAGAATTACATAAGAATGATATGTAAAATGTAGTATTGATAAGATTTTATTTTAAAAGACAAACAGTGAAATTATTGATTAAAAATTGTTAAGATTGTAATTATTTTATTGATTTACCTCACGAAAATTAAAATTTACTTCTTCTATCAGAACTCAATTAGTCACAATCTTAATTGACTTTTCAAACATTAATTTTCAAAGAAACAAAAAATATTTCTATCAAACAAAACAACTGTAAAAAAAGAAGAAAAATCAAAATAAACCACAATTCCTTACTTAATAAACAACAATAAAAGAACTTAAAAATATTAATATTATCCCCACACCCCGAAGCATCTCCGCAGAAACGCGCTCCAGATCGCAACCCCGGGCGCCTAAGGCTCCTAAACGCGCGTAAAACAAAGCGCCGATGCTCAGCGTGGGACGGGGAACGCTGCATTTTCGCGGGAGGTGTCGCGTGAAATTAATTCCGTTCGAGAAGAGACAACACCTCGCGCGCGCACAGGTCGGGAAGTCAAGGAGGCTGCTGTGTATGACGACGACTGCGGAGGAGCAGGAGCAGCATGTAGAGAAGGAGGCGCGAGAGAGAGAGAGGGAGAGATCTGTCTGCTGCAAACAATTCCAATTAACTCGCTGAAATTGAAATAGGACTCGTCCGTCAGTCCGAGCTGAGGCTCCTGCGGAGCGCGACGCGACGGGCCTTCGCGCTTGCCGCGTGATACATAATAATGATGGGGCCGATAGCTTTGAGGCTCGAGAGCTTGATTCAAGTTTTTTTACTAGCTGTGGGAGCTTGCGGCTGCGTCGTTCTATGTTGTAAGGTTGGAGCTGGGATGTGCTTCGTTAGTTTAATGTATGTGTAATTGAAATTGATGAATGTATATGCAAATCTAAATCTTATTTGCAGAGGGATAAACCTTTTTTAAGAATTTTCTCGCAATCAAAATTTTAATCTTAAAGGATTATTTACTGCATAAGATAAAAATTTCTTGATTAACCGATAACCGGTATTTTATCAAACTTTTGAAAGTATCTTATCAGCCATTGCTTTCATTTATTTATCTTTTACTATTGCATTGCCTGCATAACAACTGATAATATTGAGTATTTTTTAAAAGAAATATTACGAAATTTGTTTATGGCTTTTAATTATATTTCAATTTTTTTTACATTTTTTTTACAAGTATCTTATTTAATTTCGATTTTAAAAATTTTTCCCTTTTTATTTTATCGTTATATCTTTTACAATTTTTTTATCATACTTTTTTCAATATACCTCTTGCGTCAAGTAAAAATACATGTCGCCTAGCAGTTCGACCGCGAATATAACCTCTATACCGCTCTCTTTTGCCCAGTAATAGTGCCTCTGCAATACTACATTCGTGGTCAAAGCGTCGCACAAGTCGTGAAACTGCTTCGAGCGCAGGGTCAGCATGAGCGTACTAAAGCTTTTCGATTCTTTAATCTTCCTGCACAAGAGCGCATGTAAATTATCCTTCGGTATCAGTGCCAAAATTTGACTGATCATGCCCGTCAATCCTCCACCCTCATACTCGTTCTTATTTCCCTCATAGGGCGGCAGGGTCTTCCAAAACTGCTGAATATCTTTAGCTCGCCGGTCGACGTCAAGCCCGAGCTCTTTAAGTATGAATTCAAAGAGCCGCACGTGAGGAATCTTGTTGGCCTCGTCGGTAATGAAGCGCCACTGGTCGTTCAAAAAGGCTATGGTGTCGTCGATCTGTTTGTCGCGGCGTGCATAGTTCTCACAGAGCTGCCTGATCTCCTGCAGGGGCAACAAGTTGACGATATCCTGGAAGTCCTGCTCCAGGGTGCTCCAGTCGGGCTCGGCCTCGTCGTCGTAGTCGTCATTGCGCCTGACGGTATCGAATAGCGCCCCGAGCAAGCCCGAGTTGAAGCCGTGAAAGAGGAGAGCCGCGAAGGCGAGGGAGAAGGTGGCGAGCGCTCCTAGAACGATTGATATCCGATTCATGTCCCTCCCCCTCCGACTTGGTGAATCGGAGAAGTAGCTGCGAGAAAGACAGAGAGAAGGAAAAGCTTGGAATTCGCACGTAAAGATAGCGTGGTCCGTGAGCGTGGCCCGTGCATGAGTGTGAGAACTAGAGTGGTAGAATCTTTTACCTGTTTTCACGTGAGTCATGTTTTATTGAAACGGGAAACTCGATAGAGCCAGATAGAAGGAATGCTTGGATTGAATTTTTGCCGGTTTCATTTCGATCGCCGAGAGATCTGATGGTGCAGGAATTTTGAAAACTTTTGATGCGCCCGCCTGAGGGTTGGAATTTTGCAAGTCCAGAGTGGTTATGTTTTGATGATGTGAAGTTAGGTATTCATGGAAAGATATTAAAGATGATGAGTGTGCGATGCATTCTATTTTGCCTGACATTTGATAATTATCAGATATAAATAACCCACGTTCTTGCACATATTAAAGGTAATATTTGGATTAATTGAGTTGCAATGATAAAATTAAATACGTTATAAAAATTAAGGTATGAATCTATCCAGAAATTAACATCTTAACAAAATTCGCACCTTGTGAGTCAGTAAATTTAAAAATTTCAAAGTCGACATGCACTTTACATTTTAGAAAGTAGAATAGTTGAACAATTTTAAATATTTTTATAAAAATTAAATAGTTTAATAATCAATATATGTTTCTGTGGAATTTTATCGTATTTTTTGTACTCTTATTAACTAAACTTGTTTTGAATACAGAAATAAATTTAGAAGAATTAAGTATATTTAAAATTGAGCTGTGCAGAAATGGTTGACTAGTAAAATTACCGTAGATATAGATTTAACAAGATATTGTCAGTTTAAAATAATAAAATATGAGATGATTTTTATGAAAATAAATATTTATTTGCTTATATAATAATAATCATATTTATAAAATTTTCTTAATTTGCGAATTATAATCTCGTCAACTGCTTATCATATTTCACGATAGCGACATGTGAAAAGTATGGTCTCCTAAGTAGTCTCTGAGTATTTACATGGTTTTCGATAATTCTGTAACAAACAAAAATAACATATATTAAAATTATATTGAAAATTAAATTTATACTAGTTTTGCTGACTAAATATCCATTGAATTAAACTAGCATTAAAGTAAATTTTAAATTTAATTACGTTTAATAATTTATCTATAAAAATAATCGAAATTTAAAACAAATTTTAAAAAGATATTTAATGTTTAGTAATTACAACAATGTCTTCTTGATGCATAAATCATTTCAAAATTATTTCAATTTAGTAACTAACAGCTCACAACAAATGAACGTATCTGTTAGCAGAATAAAATATGTATAGAAAATTGTATTTTAAGAAAAAAATCTACTTTTAGAATTTGGTAATAACAAATTTTTGCAAGTATAAAAAATAGAAATATATTTCAAAATTTTAAATTTAACTAAAAAATTTTTTAATAATAAAAAATTTATAAACCATTATATAAAATTATACAGAAAATATAAATATTTAGAAATTTTTGAATTCTAATGATACTGCTTATTTACCAAACAAGGCCATAATTAATAAAGTTAAATTTATTTTGAAAAAGTAATTTTATTTGTCGGAGTTGCCTGACGGAGAAAGAAGTGTGTCATTAAGCATTTATCAGTTGATTATAAAGATATTGATAAAATAAAATTATCTTATAAAAAGCAATATCAAAGCTATCAATTTCGAATTTTAAATACATGATTTCATTTTTTAAGCGTATTGGAAATTTGAATACTTAAAATAATATTTCATCCACAAATTTTAAACATAGTTTGACATTATGATTCAGTTATGTAAACTTCTACTTGTAAATTATTTCAAATTCTATCGCATCATGCTTAAAGATTTATATTGATGCAACTGTATTAAAAATCATTAAAAAAATTAAATAATAAGGTAATAAGTGTTACTTACAGTATAAACTATAAAATGGACGTTCTGGAAATTTTATACCAATGATAGCACTGATCACTTCAATGAAAGCATCCCAATCTACGCCCAATGCTTCAAGTCTATTCAATAATGTATTAAAACCTTGGTGTTTGCCTAAAGCATCAACAGCATTCTGAAGTTCACCTGTTTCCAAACGATGTACAAATTCTTTGAACTTTTTAGAAGTTTCCAGTTTTTCATCATAAAATGCATACAGCTCTTTTAATGGCAATAGTGCTCTAATATCTTGAATTAAACCAGGAACACCGCCAGTAATTTTACGGGTGTTTAGAGCTAGGGGTAATGTTTTATCCAAACCTATTAATCCGTGAAGTTCGTTAATCCATGTGTATACTTCCAACTTATTTGCATATAAAAACTTTAAGAGAGCTTTAACTTCTGGGAGTTCTTCTATATCTACTAAAATTTTTTTGAAATCATCACTCATCATAAACTTTACTACTTTTTTGAAATCTTCATCTTCTACTAAATAATCTACAATAAGATCAAAGATATCGTCAATAGGGACCTTGCCCCAAACTTGACGAAGAATATCAATAACTTCTTCTTCTTTACGAAGTATAAGCCTGGATTGAACTGGGCGAGGCGGGAATTTAAGTCCAAGGAGAGTAGTTAAGAAGTCAAGAATAGCTTGGACGTCTACACCCTTAGCTTCCGCCCTTTTCATCAGATCTTGTAAAGTTGGATTGGCCATGAGCTTGTCGACGAGACCTTGGAATTCCTTTGACTGCAAACGTTTGACAAGTGTAGCAAAATCAGGCGAAGTTTGAAGTTTCTCCTTATACAGCTGTTCGATTTTTTGGATAGGTAAGAGAGCCTTTACGTCCTGGATAAATCCGGGCAATCCTCCAGTAATTCTGATGGAAAAGTACACCGGCTTGATGTGCTCAATTCCCAAAATGTCATTGATTTTGTTGATGAATCCATAAGCGTCGAGTCCCGATTCCTGTAAAAACTTCAGCAAAGTCTTTACCTCAGCCAT
>UELX01001835.1:11526-37872 GCA_900480035.1 Eupelmus urozonus
GATTCCTGTAAAAACTTCAGCAAAGTCTTTACCTCAGCCATGGATTCGACTTCGGTGATCAAGGCTTTGAATTCGTCTGACATAACATAGTCGAGGGCTTCGCCAAAATCGGGATCTTCAGCCAGGTATTGATAGAAAAGTTGCTCAATTTTTTCTGCAGGAACAAGGGCCAAGAAATCGTTGAGGTCATCCTTTAAATTTCTCGTGGGACTGATTGGACTTCCACTGACTGCTAGGGTCCTGGTCATAGCCAGGACCACTAGGAATGCTAATGAGAGCTTCATCTTCTGAAACAGAATATAAACATTTTATTTTCATTTAGTAAAATTTGTCTCGATCATTATTTTCTGCTACGTAAGCGTGTGTGATATATTTCAACACAACGTAAATACTTACCGTGAGGCTATCGAGTAGCAACTACCTGATAGTCTATCGATCTGTGGTTTATATACTGAATTTCTGCAGGAGGATCTTAGATGCTAAACTTTGATACGTAGTTTGCCGTTCATTTGGCTGTTGGCCGATAAGATTAGGCTGAGGTTTCTGGTGTACTGTTTCCGACTATCTTGTGCTTTCATCCCTCTAATAATTAATAATAATTATTTTCCTTTCCACATATACTATTTTTACTTTATTGTTATTATTGTTATAATTTATTAATTAATAATATCATAATATAAAACTATATTTTTAAAATTTAACATCCATAACTGTAATAGTAGAGATTTAATTATAAAACAGTACTAATTATATAACTATAAACCTATTAATTTCTTTTTATAAAACCGTATAAACTTTTATATGTGCATTAATTACAATTATACAATTTTTTATATTTTTCTCAAGATTGATTATTCTTCGATAAGATTAACTGTAATTAGCTCGTGGGAATCAGAACAGAAATTGAATTGAACATTTTTGATAAGAACTTTCATGATAAACATAAGACAATTCTGGATACGTAATATTCATTATTTCTATTTAATACAAGAATATGGTCAATTTTCCTAATACTTCCGGCATGTAATATTCAAGTAGTATAACGCAAGTACTATTATTTGTATAACACAAAACTGAAATCCATCATGAAAGAAAGTATTGTGCAAACAAGACAAAGAAAAATGGGACATAGAAGCAAGCAATATAATGTTCCGTTTGGAAATCGCATGCGGTCCTAAGCTTGCAAGTGGTGTTGCACACTTTAAACTACAGTAGGTACGCATCGGGGAACTTTCGTGCCCTGCGATTGAACGCGCGAATGGAGCAAAGCTCGGCGCCGTCTGTCGGGAATGGCTTTTCTCCAGCTTGCCCGATAAATAAGAAGAGGCGAGATGTTCTAGCAGGTGGTGTGCTGCCAACTTTTAAAAGGAAAGTATAAAGGACCATCCCACGCTTTAGACCGTATTTCTATCTCCTCTTTTTCGATATTCTTCTCAGAAAAGTATAGAGGAGCAGGAAAGCAGAGCGGGTCTAATTAAAATTGTTACAATTTAATAAGCCTCGTAATTCTTGGGGAAAGCAGCGGCAATAATGGCAAAGTCGCTCGCCTTAAAAGTGCAGGGAGAAGT
This sequence comes from Eupelmus urozonus, assembly GCA_900480035.1. Classification (NCBI taxonomy): domain Eukaryota; kingdom Metazoa; phylum Arthropoda; class Insecta; order Hymenoptera; family Eupelmidae; genus Eupelmus; species Eupelmus urozonus. The sequence continues at coordinate 13,095 of UELX01001835.1, forward strand.
ACGCGCAGGTAAAAAGGTATTATCGCAGAGAGGGAGAAGATATCGCGGAAAAATGAATCTTGGGGATATGACGATTCTCGTTTCATTTCCCTCCTTTCCATTATTTTCTTTTCCTTTTTTTTCGTCCTCGACTTCCTTTCATTGGACAAGACGACGCGCGCAACTTTTCCACTCAATATGGAATACACCCTGAACAGCCTGACTGCTGCTCGCTCGCTCACAAAAGACTTAACGCAATTTCACGGCGTCGTCGTCCTCTCCTCCATCGAGGATCGCTCGCGAAAAGGAACCACCGACGCCGTCCCCGTGAAAGAGAGGGCGCGTAATATGAATTCTAAATGATATTACGTCACTTGTGCGCGCGGCTCCCAGCCCACTTGCGCACTACTCCTTCCATTCTTAGCCCTCGAATGAGTACTTGTCGGTAAAGAAGGCGAAGATTAAATCACTTTTAGTTAAGGTAGTCGTTTTATTGGTATATAATTACAAATTTTAATTTATTGTTACAGTAATTATCATTTTTGACCAATTTAACTTTAAGATGATTTTTGATTCTCGTGGCATAAAATACAGAAAAATTCTAGTGCGTAAGGTGATTTTTTTTTGTCCTCGTTTCACTCGGGCAAAAAACGTTTTACAAGACAAATAACCGTCTCCACACCCGTATCGAAATGTACTATACGATATACCAGTTACTTTATTCAATAATCAATATTCAAATTTAAAATAAATATTCTGAATCTGTTCATTATGAAACATTGGTCAGTTCATAAACTTTTTTGATAATAGCTTATTTCTTGTAGAAATTTCCAGAATGCATATATTGCATGTCAAACAAAATCAAAGATTACAAAAGGCTTCAAGCCCACTTAAGCAATGTCGTCACCGCACAACTCAATATTTATTTATTATCAATCATAAAAATTTAATCTATAAGAATGTAAATCAATACCAATCATCGAGAAGTGGACAATTACAAATTAGAATTTCTGCGAAGCCCAAAAGCGAATGTTCTCTTTTTTCTCGCTAATCCAAAGAACCTTAATGCGACTATTGTTATATATTCCAACAGTTATTATTTTTATTGGGTTGGAACAATCACGTGCTCAAATAACTATTGTCAATTTTTGTAAAAAAAAATATTATGAAAAAGTTTCAAAATTTTTGAGAGAATGCACGCGCAATTGTCCAAGATTGTAGCCAATGACGTCAAATGATTTTTTCGTCTCCCAAGACATCGGCGGTGGCGCGCGTCTGACATCGCGCCGGACAAACTTTTCCTGATATTACAGCGGCGGCACGTGCCAGTAACGACGCGCGACTCGCCTCGCTTATCTTTTTCTTTTTGGCCTCCTCCTCTTTGCAGTTGAACGAGCTGCAGAACATTTTCGCATTTTGAAAATGTTGCCAATGAGAAATTAAAAATAAATAAATAAATAAATAAATATGTGGCTCGCGGCATTATTTCTAGTTTAACTGCGTTTTAGTGAGTCATGAATGTTTACAAATAGTTACGAGTTACTTTATTATTGAATTCATATTTTTATCTATAGAGAAAGTATTTTTCGAAATATCTGTGTATCTTTGAGTATATAGTCATATATTAATCTACTGTTTGGACTAATATAAGCATCTCTGTGTTTTTCTTGTGAGAGTTAAGTCTCTTTTTTGCAATATGCAAAATATTATTTTGTAACAATTATAATTATTTAAAGTTTTTAAGTAAATTTAATTTAATAAAAATTTTTTAGGATTAACATATTTTATAAAAAAGATAATGGAACAACTATGAGATTGAAAGATTAAAATTAATCAGAATTGATAATAGTAGACGATGCATTTTTTGCTTTTCTCTCTCTCTCTCTCTCTTTCTCTCTCACTGCGATTAACATTATCATTATCAAAGCTGTCAATCAATACAAAAATGTGAGAACCACTCAATGTCTCGCTTTAAGATATTCTGAAATTATATCGCTAAAAATAACTGGTTTTAGGCATGCCCAAAAAAAGTTTACTATATTAGTTTTTCAAATACTACAATATTTTTAAATTAACAATTTTTATTAAAAATTTATTTATGTTACATAATTTTACTTTGTATTAAATGTAAACTTTTCATCATTCTGTATTAAAAAGTACATTTCGTTAGAGCTTATAATTACAATTTATTTAAAAAATTAAAAATAAATTCTTTATGTTAAATTAAAAATGTAATAGTTAAATAAATAATCGATGCACATAAGTGGAGAAACAAAAAGTGTTCCAGATTGCAAGTTATCAATATTTTCGCGCGAAGTAAAGCCAAGGGTGATTAACATGCAATCTGAGGCTTCCTTTATTTTCTTACGTAATGCGTGCTTTTTTTTTTATGTCTATTGAGAACAAAAATATAATGTTCTCAAATATTTTTTTAATATAATAAATTCTTAAATAAATATTTTCTTTAAAAAATATATTGCATTAAATAAAAATGAAATGTTGTACAGATCTGATAGTACGTTTCGCAGTACAGGTTTCGTAATACAGCTTCAATAAAGTTCCTTTTTTTGAGATATAACTTTATATATACAGTAAAAGCATGTATAGTTACAAACTTTAAGTCAATACCATTTATTACAAAAAAAAATCTAAACGATATCTAATTTTAGAAAAAAGGTATCACTACTATTTCTTCAACTTAATTCGAAGTCCAACTAATTCCTTCTAGCGGCCTGTTTACTTGTTTAGCGGCTCGCGTTCATAAGTTGGTTCTATACACTATTATTTGTTTCAGGTCTGCTTTTTCGGCCAATCAAGCGCCAAGGGAGAAAATGACGCGAAAAAAGGTGTACCGTGAAGGAATAAAAGGAAAGGTTGTCCTTTTTCTATCGGAACTCCATATACGCTCTTGCACACAGAGGCGAGTTTAGTTTGTTGTCCCAGTTGGAGTAGCTCTATGGCAAAGAGCAGCGTTTGCCGAGCCGAGAAAAAAAGTCTTGAAGAAACAAGAGCTGGAAACAGGGAAATAGGAACGGAGGTACGCGAAGAAACGGGGGAACGACGGGGCAGAGGCAATGCAAGGGAAGAAGGATGGCCCGTAACAAATCCTGAGCGCGCGCCCGACGAGTAATCGAGGTCGCAGTAGCAGCTAGCTAGGTTTTACTTCCGAACACTTAACTCTATTGCGATTGGATTCTTGCTCCCTCGCTCTCGTTCCATTCTTCTTCCGGCGGGATCCTTAAGCTCGACGTCCTCATCGGCTTTCTTACCAGCGCCCGAGTGGAAACCTTATTACAAGCGGCACACGGTAAAAGGAGAAAAAAGTATATTTACAGTTCTCTCTGTAGGCGTGTGAATTTCGTCTTTCTTTTTTTTTTTAGAAAAATCATGAGGCTTTTTTGAAATTAGAAGAAATGTTTACTTATTCTTTTAGGGGTGTTTACATCACTTCCTTGTGTACATAAACTGAGCGTTTGGTGCTGTAAGGTATAAGTATACTGCAATATATAAGGTAGGAAAGTAAAGAATTTTTATAATAAGAACATCTTATTATATTATGTTACAAATAAATATAATTAAATATTGCTTTTATTAAACTTTATTGAAGTGACACTTGACAAGAGCATTTCGACATGAAAAAACGGATATTTATTTCAAGAGGTTCTAGAATGAGCAAAGTAAGTAAGTTAAGTTAAAAAATACTAAAAATTGAAAATTTTATTAAAAATTAAAAGTAAAATGTTTTTATCTTGAGAATCAAATAATCCTGATCAAAGTGATTTTGAGATTTTTTTCTTATCTTTCTGGATTACGCTTACTTATATAGGGACTCTTAAATCGACAAACTATATAACATATACAATAATCTACAACAGTCTATAAATATTGAATTGATTGATACTTACAAAGTATTTTATATTTCATCAATCTTATTTAAGACTTGGCAGTTATACAAGACATTATTAAAATTATAATACCTTCGCAATCACAATATTGATAACATCTATTATTTGAATAATAATTTAAATAACTTAATTTTATAAATAATAAATATTTGTCTTATCCAGTTAAAAATATTGATCATTTACAATTTTTATAAAATTCAAGCCTAAATATTTGAAATTTCAAAACGCGACCCACGAGAATTCCAAAAATCCATAAACTTTCTGAATATTCCAAATCACCCCAAAAACAGAATAGCCACTAACACGATAAAGAGCCAAGCGAGCATATAGGTTTCTATTAATCGGAGCCCGCGCGACTGATGTGGTCTACGACGAGGAGGCCGAGGACTCGAGCGTCCAACACACACAGTCGAAATAGATGCCCAGCGGACGCAGCGAGGCCATATCAGCGCAGTGTCTCGGACCCGTTTGTTTGCGCCGAGTCCACGCGGGCCGCGGATAGAGCGAGCGCACGAGAGACGATACGTCGCGCTGCTGCTGCTGCCATTCGATGATGTGCCTGCAGCCCGCACGCGGGTAAACTCGAGACGATTCGCAGCTGCCGTAGGCCCACGGGCGCTTTTCAGGCCTATGAGGCCTGGACGAGGCGAGCAAGGAAACGGGCCGTGTGTTTGGACTGGCTGAGTCGATTAGCAGGCTTCCTGGATGGATAATGTGGATTTGTAAAAATATTTACGGAGTAATATGATATTTGGTGGTTTCAGGCTTTCTGAGAGGTAGCGAAGAACCCTTTCTTATCCAGTAACCTTTCGAATGGACGTAAATGTTGAATGAATAAACAAACAGATTGATTTATTATATTAGTAAATAATAAACTTATTCGATATTATAAAGTATCAAATTACATTTTATACCATAAGAATCAAAAAAATCACATCAAAATTGCAAATGAATTTATTAATAAATTATCATTTGACGAAAATTAAAAAAAAACTTAAAAAAACATAAATAAGCCTCTTTTCCAATCGACAAGCCGCAGCCCATCCAAAAGCAAAAATCCCAGACACTCCTCCCACAGCTCTCTCGATTTTCGGCCTATGCAGAGAACCACAGCGTGTAGCCAGGCAGCGTATACACAGCTCAGGGCAGACTCCGGTCGCGTTGTCTGGCCGCGACGCGCGACGTCGGGAGAAAAACACAGGAACAAGCGCGAGACATAACACACAAAAGGGTTTTTCCCGGGACACGTCGGGCGGGGAGACCGAGAGAGAGAGAGAGAAACTTGTAATTGGTTTCAGCCGAAGCGGGGAATGAGGCGCGAGGAGAAAGCCCGCGCTCGGCCCACCAGAAGTGGCAGCCACCAAGGAAATCTTTCGGCTTTATTCCCCTTGGGTTTTTCTCTTCGCCTGCGCGCGCGCTCGCGTGCTTTCTTTCTCTTTCTTCCTGCTGCGCTGCGTCTTTCGCCCTTTTTTTCTTAAGATCACGCGACGTCGTGCCTCTGCGGCTGAGTCATAGATTTAAGGCTACGAAATTTTCGTAGGCTGATGCAGTGGGTTGTTGAGCCAGGAGTGGTTTGTGTGAGCACGCGCTTTTTAATGGGATTGTCTTTGTGTGGGATTGGTTTGGTGGTGTGAGTAGGTCCGCATATTTTCGAGCTTGATTAGAATTGATATGTATTGTGGCGACAGAAAGTCTTACTCTGATTTGATATAGAGGGTAATCAGTTTACTTAGAAGCACTTGATATTAGGAAAGTTACGTTTTTGTGATAAGTTTGAATTATGATGATTGACATAAAGTCATTGCATTTATACAAAAAGATAAAAATCATATCTATATTTTTAACTTATACAGACAAATTCTTATATCTTTATGTTGCCACCTGTTTCATGCCAACGAATTTATTCTCTGCATAATCGTTCTAATCTCATAAACATCCCTTATTACATTACAAACATTATTAATTTATAGTTCCCCACCCCACAAAAAGTTGGCGAATTCGCGGCGCCTCCAGCTCGTCGTCTGTTTAATCTCCAGCTGAAAACAGCAGCTTACACACCTACATGGGCCGCAAAGGGCCTCCGTACACAGAGGCAGACAGCACACGCAACGCGTGACTCCCATATATAGCCTCTCGGCGATAGTATTACAAGCTCCCGAGAGCGAGAGAGCGAATAGCGAGATAATCGATGTGCGCGAGCGCGCCCCTTGACACTCGCTGCGCGCCTCAATATAACGAGCAAACTTTCGGCTCGCGCGCGCAGGCCGACGCCACTCGAGCAAAGTAATTATGCTCGTATTACTCGTCGAGTTACATTAATTAATGTTGCCGCTAGGCGAGCGCGCGCGCAAATCGCTGCGCCCCGCGTAAAAGGGCCCGTTGCGCCGATCTCGACAAAGCGAAAGTAGCTTTGCGAAGGGTCGCGTACTGTCGATGACTAGAATAAGCGAAACGCCGCGATCGCGCTAGCTAGCGCGTTGCGTTTTGTTTTATTGTTTGAAGTTACGGTAATTGCGTATTTCGAGGTATTGTCGGCTTGCGAGCGCTGCTGCGGTTCGAGTTTCCGCAGTTTGTTGAATTTACGGGGGTTATCGCTTTTTGACTGGGATGCCGGGATGCTGCAACAATGTTGAGCGCTTAAATTATTAGCTTGTGAGTTTGTTTTTAAAAAATTAATACATTTAGAGTATTGTGGTTGAAAATTATTCTGTTTAATTAAAGGTAAAATTCGAAAAGAAAAAAAATTAGCAGATCACGTCTTAACGCACTAAAAAAAAGTAAAAAGTATATTATATCTAAAAGCATCGGGAGTATCACAAAAGAAAGGCAGTTTTTATCCATCTTTCTTTGAACTTTTAAAAGTTCATCTTCTAACTTTTTCGCAGCGCAAAAATAATTCTCAAACGAAGTTGAGACGAGTAGTTGGAGGTTGCGCGCAGGGCAGAGCGCTCGGGGAGTTGTTTCGCGATAAATGCAACCTTCGCCACTACTGCGCTGCTAATGGACTCTCAGCTGCTGCCGCTGCTGCTACTTGCACTTTGATGCTCGTCTACCCGTCCTGAGGACACTCGGCGAAAGGTTCCAGGCTACTGGAAATTTACAGCTGGCCGCTTATCGGTAATTATCGCGCGCTAGCAACATTAAAAGCAAAGACTTAGAAAAAGTCGGGCAAATTCGAGTTTGAAATTTCGAAATTTCTATATTTAGTTGTTATTACAAGTTTTTGAAAATTCTAGGTTTTTTAATACGTGCGATCGTACAAAATTTTAAATATAATCTATTTTTTACTTTTTTGGTTTATAAAAATGTAAAGTTTTATTTTTCTTTAATTTTTTTTATTTTTAAAATAATATCTCTGTTTCATTATTTTTTTAATACCTTTGTAACGTTCAGTTAACAGTAAAATTTGTGAAGTGGCTGAATTTCATTTTCGAGTGTGTGTAAATTTGACTGTGTTCATGTAGAATGTGAGTCTATTGTATAAAAAGACAGTCGAAAGTGGTGGCAAGGCGTAACCAGTTAGTATTGATTAGGCTTCGAAAGAGCAACTTTAATTTAACCTTAACGTTATTGTACGGATTAATCGTCTTTTTGAAGTATATTAAAATAAATATAAATTGCAAAAATATTTTGATATTTTTTTCTTAATTTCTATTTACGTAAGATCTTGTTCCGTACGCGAACAACCTTAGTATATTCCATAAGGTTTATAATACTCCTACTCTTATTTTTATAGTTGTACGCAATTTTTTTCTAAGAACAAATTAATAAATAAGTTATAAAAATGGCTATTGTGTTTTCCTTATAATTTTAAATAATTTACAAATCACAAAAAATTATAATATTTTATAAATATCATGTTATGTCATAAATATATCACAGATGATACATAAATAAAACATACAACCGACCATACAATTTTATTCAACACATCTGAATAACAGCACCAAATCCAAGGGTCACCCTGAAAATTTTCGATTTCTTTTCAAACACCCCGGGCCCCAAGCCCACAGCTCATTCCACCTGGAAATCCGAAAACTCAGCATTACGCTTGCTCCGTCGCTGGGGCGGCAAGCACACAGGAGAGCTAAACAACATCGACGAGAGCAGAGCAAAGCACAGAAAGAGAGAGAGAGGGCGAAAAAATCGAAGACAGAGAGAAACGCAGGATAAACACGCTGATAGAGAGAGGGTCCCGTGCAGTCTTGACTCCTCCGCTGCTCCAGTCCCAGGAGTCGAGCGCTAAAGCATCCGAGAGGATCTTCCCTCGAAATCACATTTTACCTCGATACACTCGCTACTGTTGCTGCTGCTGCTGCTGCTGCTGCTGGCTGCACTCTCCGGGTGTACACGGCCGGCAATTTTCTCGAGGGCAAACAACGACTCCCTCCGTTTCGCCTCTCGCATGCATTAGGGTCAGAGACGGATTTTCCTTTTTGGATCGGGGAATCGATTTTTACCTTTCGACTGATGTTTGCTTTTAAGGCTGCGCTGTTTAAGTTAACATATTGGAAGGTTTTTAGAAAGATGATAGGGAGAGCTAGTTTTGAAATTTGAATTTTTCTGAAATTCTGCTGTCGGATGCGGGGGAATAAACGCCAATGTGAATTTGAACTGGCTATCTGGAAGAAAGAGGTGTCCGAAGTAATGTACAGCTTCGGAATTTCAAATATGTTAAGTAAGATTTTTAGTGTATACCTTAGTTTCTTTAAATCTTTATTTATTTTTTTTTAAATAAATGTAGAAATTAAAATGTTAGCAAATACAATAAGATTTATTTCTGCCGTTAAGAAGAGTGAAAAAAGTCATCAATTTCGAATAAAATTTGTTATTCTTATGGGACTTGATCGACTCAGTTTATTTCCCTTGTGGAACCTATAGTTTAGAAACAGGCGGCGAAATTGGGTATTTTTATCGTAATCATATCATAAAGTAAACGGCGCAGCATTTTGGAACACATTGGAGTTAAACAAGATTTATGGAATATCAATTTATATTTATTGAATAAAAAAAAATAATCAGGATTAAAAACGCATGAAGCTTAAGCGCATTAAGATAACATGCGTCGGTATTTCATAAAGAAACATTCAAAAACTGGCACGTGCAGAGGCAGTAATTTGAATGAAAAGGTATCAAACGTAGAAACCCAACGATAAGATTATGCATTCCATTGATAAATAGATTGTGATCTTTCTCACAGAAGAAAACGTGCACCTGCAGGGGTCTGTATTTTTAGAATTTTGATATTATCGGACGTTTAAAAGAATTAGGTTTTAAATATTTGATAATAAATAATATTCATATATTATTTATTATTAAATATTCACTCTAAATTTTAACTAGTGTAGATTGTAAGTACTAAATAGTAGAATTCCTATTAACAAATAGTAAAAAATTCACTATTTTATCTGTACTGTTTATTATTTTGTGAAGCAATTTGCACTATTTAAAGTTTACAGAGCACGGATTAATAGCTGTCTATATTATTAAAAATCTTAATTTAATAATTGCAAGAATTTATAAAAAAACGTTTTAAATTTTTCTCAAATAAATCTTTGTACTACTAAGTCATAGTTAAGAAAGTTTACTCTTATATAAGCATAAATATATTTCTAATTAAATAATAAAGGTAAAATTGTGTAATAATTATTTTTAATTCTTATTTCATCTAAGCCTCTCAATTACATCATCGATGATGTTTCTCAATTTCAATGAAATCTTCTAAAGATCGGTGTCAAGATTAAAGATTGAGATCGTCGATGAAAAAAGTACAAGTATCAATCCACCCAGATAGTCATTTATTATAAATATAACTGAAATATATATATATACCAAAACAAAATAGTGCATTAAAAGTACAAACTCAGGACAGAAAAACCCCATCCAAAGTCTTAAAAATCTTGGCGCAAACGACGCACTCCCAGCAAGCTCATCCTAAAGCTTTACAGGCAAACTCCCCAAAGCCAGAGCAGCGGAGCAACAAAGCCATCCACCTGGGACGGCTCTTCATCAGACAATAGTCGTGAACGAGGGCCGTCCCCAGCTAAATCTTGCACACTTCGCTCCGGCGAGCGCGCAGCCTCGTCATCCTCTCGCCGGCAAACATTTAATTCCTCATGAAAACGAAGCCTGCATCAGCCGAGCGTAACCCGCCCGCTGGAATCAAGCTCTCGCATTCCCCAGCGTAAATTCGAGCAATATAAGGGCGCGAACCGCTAAGTATCGCCGGTGCTCTAGCGCGACGAGCTAATAACGATTACGGCCCCCGCTTTTACTCGTCCATTGTGCCCGCGCCGGCGAGTTTATCTGCATGGGACACCACACGTTGTTGTATTGCCGGCCGAGCTGGCCCCTTTCGGGAGGAGAGCAGCGATATAATGGCCCCCGACAATGGCTTAATCCGAAAGCTCGCTGGCGCGCGACAAAAGGTGCACGAGCTACTCTATATATCCTAAGCGCTAAGCTGATTACAATGTTTCTCCTCTCGGAAAGTCGTTTTCTTACTCGACGAGGATTTCTAGTGCTTTCTTCGCCTTTTTTTCGTTTGGTTTTTCTGAAAATTTAAAAAGACAGCGTTCGAACGTGAGCTTTGTGGGGAAACTAATATTGACTTCGTTACTGCGTGTCGGAGATTTTCGAAGTTTGAATAACGCGCGTAACAAGAAAAGTTGCTAAACTTTTTTTCCATTAAGCTAGCGCCGCTTAATCTACTATTTATTTATTATCCCCATTCACGGCGGCCCTTATTTCCATATTAATAAGCTTACGCTTATAAACACCTGAATAATCAAATAAGAATTAATTTTTTTCTTTATTACACTTTTTTACGACTTCGCGGCCGCGCATACTTTTTGCTTCGAGGGAGCGCCGGAGAGGCTACGCCGCTCTGTCCCCTTTATGGCCCTCCGCAGAGCAGACACGGCGACCTACTCGGTAATACATCATAGAATTACGCGGTCGCCCTTTAATGTGGACTGGGCGAGAGCGCGTCTAATTTATGCAGCCCTGAGTACGTAATTATTGACATTCTTTGCTCTTAGCGCGTTTCGCGCTGTCTTGTACTTTTATTCGTTAAATGGTTAATGAAATGTTCTTGGTTTCTTATTTGAAAGTGTTACGGTACTGTAGATGTCGAAATTTTATAACATTCACGATGAAGTTTAAACTTTTTTGATGAATTCATGATTTATATGAGGCAATATGCCAACTTTTTTTAGATCATTAGATTTGTGACTATAAATGACTATTTTTAGGTATTTTCTAACTTATAAACTATTAATTGACCATTAAATGGGTTTTGAATAGAATTATTTTACGCGATAACGATATTTACTTTATGTTAAATTGTTATTGGATTTCTATACTACTTGGCAAATTTTGCATATGTACTCAATTTCTAGGAAAGCGCTGATTAAGTAAATTAAAACTACATGATTAATCATTGTATAAGACTACGTATACAATTACATAAAATATAAATTGAAATACGATTTGGCTCGATTGTACGTTTAATTTAATACACATATTAGCCATTCTTAACCGAGTTAAATAACACAAAACTTTACAAAAGAAAAAGGAACATTCATCAGTTTATAACAAGCCCAATACACTAGCGCATCGCATCCATAAAAGCTCATTCAAAATCCAGCTTGAAAAAAGCTCCGTTGAAATGCCAACCAAACGCAGCACTCAGCTCTGAAAAGGTGATAAAAACTTAAACACGAGGATATATTCCCAAACAGAGCTGCCCTATGCAGGAAATCCATCAAGGAATTCGCTTCATCCGCGCGAGCGCGAATCCGCGCTCTCGAAATCCCCGGCCGATTTTGTTTATTTCGCGAATTTTACGGCGTACGCCCCGCGGATTTCATCCTCCACGCCGTGACGACTCTCCCGGGATACTCGGCTCTCTCTCTCTCTCTCTAGCTTCCGAAGATATGAGTTTCTTCGTCGTCTTTACGGCCTCTTAGGCTAAAGTAAAGATTTACCCCTCATATTTAGGAGTAACCCTGCAGGGAGGAGCTTTTTTATTGCGCCTGCGAGAAATATGCAATTACACGCGCCCTTGGCGAGCTGCCTCGTTTTTTTCCTTTTTTTAGGCTGCTCCGATGATTTGTTTGTTGCTCGTGAATGCTGTTTGGCCGCGAAGAGTGTTCGGCGAGAGGTAGGATAAACAGGCTTTTACGCGTGCCACGGGTTATTAAGCTCGCGCATTATAGTTAGGTAATTCTTTTTTAATTTTCTCCTCGAGCTTGATTCTTGCCTGAAGTCGTTATACTGAGGAAAATTGCATAAGAAATATAAAGCGAAAGAATTAAATTTTTGCATTGTTTCAAAGCAATAATTGCAATCTTTGTATTTTAGCAATAAAGTACACGTAATTGATTATAAGCCGCAAGCGTACTAAAGTACCTAAAAAATAAGATTTTGGAAAGTAGAGCATTTCTAAGGCAAATTTAATAAACATCCAAGTGTAGTCGCATATAGGCAGCCGCACACACGTGCGCGTGGTAATTTCGTTAATGAATCTACATACACACACATACACTAGTCGCGCACTTTCGCCTTCGCTTAAGTGCTGAAAATCGCGCGCGTGTATAAACCGAATTGCGATTCGAGTTTCCCGCTGGGATTGGTTCTGAATGTTACGCGCACTCGATACGATTCGCTCTGCTCTACTCTACTCTCTCCCTCTCTCGCTCCAACCCCCTTAATAGCTTCGTGTACGGCACGTACGTTGCCAGCAGCTCGTGCTCTCATGCAAATTCCTCGGGCTGGTCCTATGCACGTGCGTGTTTGCCTTAATATTTCGCACTGTCTCGCTTCCACTCGATGATTTTATGTTTCGATCTCTTAATGTGCCTTTTATCTCTTAATGTGCTCACGGTCTAATGGCTGGAGCGGTGAGAGTAGTTTTTTCTCTGCAATTATGATCATGAAGGTTTAGGTGGATCAACTCTAATTTAATATATTTCTAGATAATTATTTAACGTTTTATGCAAAGTTAAATAGTTGATAATAATTAAGGTGTCGAATGAAATGATTTTTATTATTGATAGCAAAAGATGTAATAAATATTTTACTTTTTTTAACATTTTATTACAAAAGATATTTATTTATTTATTTATAAACATTTTGTAATACTAGTATTTGGTAGTACTAGATATTTATAGAAACTAATTTTTTTACTTAAGGCTATATCACTGCAATAAAGATACAAAATGAGGCCCCTGCTTTCCAGCTCTTCTTTGCACTCCCATCCCTATACCACCCTCGCAGTTTGTCCGCTCTGCGTTCTTCATTAAATTTAAATACTCGTAAAGTTACAGTCTTGTGCAATGTATTCTATCTTTGCATTCGCGTCGCTTTTACGATATAATGCATTATTCTCACGTTTTTCGCGAGTAACAGGCGCGCCCGCATAAACCAGATAGGAGATGCGTACACGAAGAAGAGACAGGTGACGGAGAACATGACGACGTCTGCGTATATATACTTCGAACATCTCACAAGCGATGAGGGAAGAGACGTTGAGATATATAGCTGAGGGAGTGTGGGTGACGCTTTGGTGATGCCAAAGTGGATTATGGAGCTCTAAAATGTTAAAATCATTAGTTATGGGAGTTTGATGGTTACTTTAATGTGGGTAATGGTGGTATTACTTTTTTTGCAAGTTTATTAAATTTATAGAAACTTTTTTTACTTTAGGTATTTCACTACGTACGTATATTCTTTAGAAAAAAGTTAGAAATAATGAAAGAATGAAATTTAGTTGTTTATAGAGATATATGCAAAAAATTATTATTTATTAAATCTTTTTGGCAGATTTACAGAAGATTTAATATTATTAAAGTATTTACAAGCTATTTTGGTAAAATGATTATAAAATAAAGGAGAATAACTAGAAAATGTGATAACTTTTTTCATCGTTCATGTAAGAAAAGTGACCTAATTTCTAGCGGAGGTCGATTAGCGAAATACCATGCTTAAACTGGCTAATTTATAATTCGGTCGTATTTAATGTTTGATAGTTATTTGTGAAAAAACATTATTTTCAGAAAAGGTTCGAATTTTGAAATTTTAATCTATTATCGATTAATTTTTGATAATAAAACAATGTTTCAATGGAAATAAAATTAATTGATGAAACAAAGATTTATTAGATTATTTGTACAGATACTTTATCAATGTTTATTTTAGTCTTGAAAACAAGATAAAATTTATATTCATTCTTAAAAAATCGTGTAAAATAAAATTTGAAATTTCATTAATTTTTTTGCCACTCAACTTAACTTCTTTAATAATCACTTCATTACATATGTTATAAACTAACATTTTGTCTGATTTTATGTTGAATATAGAAGCAAATGTTATAGAAAAATATTGAATATTATTATCGATAAACGTTAATTCAAGTATCATAGGGATTGAAAATATGCACTTTGAACCCGATTAATAAATGCTTCTTTTTCTTAAGCTAGCGATGACATGAAAGCTTTAACAAAACCGTATTGATCCAGATAATCATTCTAAATCCAGCGCTGCAGTAACATCGCATGAACGATCAGCGATTTTCGGGGACAGATAAAAAAAAATATCTCTGTTCTCTTTCACGTTCGGCCTGCTGGGAAGATAACAGCGAGCGTAACGAGATTTACTTTTACGCCATTACAGATAAATCGATCTTGATATGATCTTACGGGGAATCGCCTCTCGATTGATCGGCTACGATAAATCATTTCAAAACATGTAGATTATCCAGATAATGTTGAGAAGAAAAAAGAGACTCACCGAAGGTCAGTGTTTTTAGCAAATGATATAAAATTTATTACTATTCGAACCACTTGTGGATTGTTTTTATGCCAGAAACGCAGGAAAAGAAAGTTTATATCTACAAAATAAAAATAGAGCGGGGACCGATAACACTAAGGTATAGAGTGGAAAATTTAACGCTCTTTCTGCCGGTTATAGATATCTGGCGATACGAAAATAATTAATTTTTGTTTTTACTTACTTTTTGTTATCGTATCGTTTGTAGGTTAGAATGCAATATTTCGAAATCTAAATATCATTATTGCTTGATAAGGTACCCTAGAATCCGAATGAAATCTTAAGAATTTAAAAAATATTATTAACCTGTGCATACTGCTTTCCAATTTTTATAAGCCTTACAATTACAACACACTCAGGCCAAAACGTCAATACAAAGTTTTATACCCCTCAAAGAACATGTTATTGCTTAGTGTAAGGACTCATTCAAATTTATATTCGACCTATACAAAACGAGAAACATTTCCGAGAACCATCGATTAGTGTGAAAATTCGCATTTGCTATAAAATATTCAAAATAAACCGTTGCTCCTTCCTCGTAGGGGGTCCAACCACTTTAAAAGCTCTCGCAGAAATTTTCACGCCGATCCCAGCACGCTACTTATGTGCAAGCACGCGGAGAGCGAGGCTAATGAGACAACAGCGAATCCACAATAAAGCCGCGTCGAAAAGGCAGGCTCCCGCGGCACTTTCAGTTTAACACGCGTCTCGTCTTTTACGAACACACCTTAGCGAGCTTGCAAGCTCAACGGAGGCCGCCTGAAATATTTATCTTCCCGAGCGGTCCGTGGATCTTCATCGCAAAAGATCGTTCCTCGCGCCTTTATATCTCTCCCTTTTTTATGTACATCGAGTTCGCTCCCGCGGTTTACTCTCATTGTTCGCGCGTCTTTATCCGCCGGGCAGGTCATTAAGAGGTGGAACGAGATAATGGCCCGAAGGGTAACAATGGGAAGCGCGCGGGAGCCAGGATTTTTAGGTGTAGATCCATCGTATCGGAACGGGCGCGTGAGCATCAAGGCATTTTTATGGCGAGCCGAAGGTTTAGTATTTCTTTTAGCCGAGAAGAAAGAGGGCGAATCTTTTAATCTTCTTCTTTAGGAGCGAGAGGATTAAATGACTGGGCTGCTGGGTCGAGGGCAATTGTACGTAGTCGATCGCATTAGCGTTGTTTTCGTATTTTGATTAATAAATATACTAAACTTTACGATGTGGGTGTTACAGTTATCTAAAAATCTAGGACTTGTTTAATTAATTTATTGAATTTTTTTTTGTATTTATGTTGTTATTTTTTATTGATACAACAGCTTTAAGACAGAAATTTTATAAAAATTTAAAAATTTTGATAAAAAATTGATTCCAATATTCTGAATAATAAAGAGGGTTTTACACCATCTTGATTTTCAGAAATCTTAAGTAGATTTTTTAAGTAGAATAAGTTGAGATTAGTAAGACTACACATTTCACAAAGTTGGTTTCACAGTAAGGAAAATAATTTTATTTATTAAGTTATAATATTACGGAATATCCAATAAAATAGATACAAAGTTTTCTATAAATAAACATAATAAACAGTTGGAGTCTATTATTTTAAAATTAGTACATTAACTCCACTCAATCGTAATCACTAATCTTATAATTATAGCTGATATAGTTTTTTAAACTCTAGCTATCATTTAATCGTTAACGCAAAATTTTCCGTATTGTATCCAATTGAAATAAACAATCCCACCTACTAACTACTTGAGCAGAGATTAAATATTATTAAACTACTTGAGCAGAGATTAAATAAAAGTTTAAAACTTTTTTATCCTCTAGTCCATCGCAAAAGTACAAAATCACAATTCTTCCACATTTATCCTCTCTTCAACCATCCCCACTCCCCTTAAACAATTCTAAATATCCTCTCGTCCCTCTCCAGAAAAGCGAGGCGAGAGAAAAACCTCCACTAAAGTTGCAGCTGGTTGTCCGCGCAGGTATTCCCTTTGTGGAAAGCTCGAAAGATTCGATTGTCTTGGAAAGGAAAGAAAAAGGAGAAGCGACTCTTGTTTGGCTTCGCTTTTCCTGGGCTACCTACACCGTTCCCTCCTCTAACGAACTTTCCTATGTTTTCTGTTTACCGCTCAGCCGGCGCTTATTTAATTTCTCCGGGCGCGCGGAATCGAAACCCCGCGCGCTAGCTCGCAATATGCGATCGCCTCGGGCCTGAAATCCAATGTAGCGCGCTGGGTATAGAAAATTAACGTGACGCTGAGTTCGTTTAGTTGGCCTGAATTTTATGCGATTTATCCGAGCGAGCTCTCCATTGTGCTTGCTCAATTGACTCGGTCGCAAGCGAGCGGGCCTTTGTTGTGGGCTGCTTCTTTTCTTCGTCGGGGATTCCGATGGAGAAGTTTGGGTTTTTAATGAAGTTACGGCTTACGAGGCTCTTTACTTGAGATTGAGGGGGAGAATGAAGGATTCAATGGTTTAGATAAATAAATGTACATGAGATTACAGATTGAATGCAATTAAAACCTTCAATAGTACAGGCGATTGTTCTTTTCCGAATGCTAAATGTACTTACATAATTTTTCAGCAACCGCTCGCTAAATTATACCTCCACGTGATGAAGCTATTCCAGAAATATCAAGAAAGATCAGGAGCAAACGCTCGCGGAGACTATCCGTCTCTATTTAAAAGCAGATCCTCTGTAAAAGAAGGGAAAAAACGCACAAAGCTAAACCGTCACGGGGCGGGATTATCTTTGATCTCGGGCCGCGGCGTTAGACTAAATGCACGGATTTGCAATACCTTTGGCCGCACGCGGCGCTTCTTCTCTCATTTCCTAGCGCCTCTATTACCACTCGCTCAAAGTCCGCTGGAAAACCTAATAAAGCTCCTTCACTCTCTCTCTCTTTTCCTCTCTCTTGCGCCCTTTCCCTTTTCTGGTGTTAGTCCGTGGTCCGCGCGAGCTCAAACGCAGCTGGCTGTAGGAGAGTCGGAGAAAGCAGAACGCGAATGGGTGCGGGAATAAGAGAATTGCCTAGACTAGGGAGAATTAAAATAAAGGGTAAATTTTGAACAAGTAGTACGCTTTGATATTATTAAACTGTTGTTAACAGAATTGTTATAGAATGGAGTAGTGTAAGATAAGATGTTGATTGTTGTAATACTTTCCACAATGTATTATTAGTTCTTTAATGATAATATAATCGATTCCCGATAAAGTCATTGTTTTTTTCTTCAGCTTATCGACTTTTTAAGTAATTATTATAGAGTACTGGATAAAAGCAAATATTACAAAAACACGTTTCGAAGGTCGATAAACAACATTTTTCCAAACTCTCACATAAGCTACTCGTATCGCTAAACTCTCTTTACAAAAACAAAGACCAAATCCCATTATCAGTCACACCTACCCCCATGTAGAAGGCAGAGTTAGGCGCAAAGGACAAGAAACTCGAGTTCTTCAGGTGTCCGTGGCCAAAGTTGATAGCCCGGCTACAGAGATCCGTCAAGCAGCGAGAGAAACATCCCGTCTTGCCGGCGGCTCTGCGGAATACATCCGCGCTGTAGCAGAGCCTCAGACATCGGACGTCACTCAGCGCGCGAGCGAGGCCGGCTCGCCAGCCGCACGAAAGCCCGCAAGGAGTTTCGCCGACCGCATAGGGAAGATTCGATCGCTCCGCGAGTTCGGTCGAGGCCATCTAGATACTGTGCTTTTGGTTTTTGTTTTGTTTTTCTCGTTTTTGATCGTATAGTTAGTTTCTCTTGTAATTGATACTTTGGTGACTTGTTCAAAATAAAATTTGTATTTGTAATGCACCAATTATTGTTAAATAATAATAGTTAGGAATATGCGTGTATTGATTGAAGGTTGATTGAATAAAAAAACGTTTTACCAGGTAGAATAGTCGGAGAGAGAAAAGTTATCTTAACAAGTAAATCAATCGTTCAATTAATTTCTCCATCTCGCTCTTCTTTCACGACCCGTTCACGATGCAAACGACGTCTGTACTCTTGGCTCGCTCTCCCTTCTCCCTTTTACGTTCTGCTTTACATCCCCGGGATCTTCACTTCAGCTTTGACGTTCGATATTTGCAAGTAAATTACTCCCCCGATGCTTTTCTCCCTTTCTCTCTCTCTCTCTCTCTCTCTCTCTCTCTCTCGCCATTCCTTTTTATCTTCTTGTTCTTACCTCTGCCTTTCCACGCGCGAGGATCTTTTTTTTTCTTCTTCTTTCTACGACCTATTGCCTCCTCTGTATAAGAGAGAACACCTTTTTGAATTTGACACTTCGATGGGCCGTTCGCGTTTTCTGAATCGCTGGCTTGGAATGCGTAATTTTTCTTTGAATTGTGTGCGTGTCCTCGAGTTAACGGCGCAATTGAGAAATACATTTTTCTGTGTGCTTTGTAGATTTTAAAATAATTTTAGGCAAGCAAGAATAAAGGAAAACGTGTTTTAGCCCTTTTATTCTTTAATTATAATATAATTTAGTTTTTAGATTTTGAAAGTATTAAAGCTTGTACTGCAGTATCAAGTAACAATAAATTTTTATTTGAATAATCGGAATTTCAACTTTGAAAGCCGATAGGCAAACTTATCGTAAGAAAAAAAAATAGCAAAATGTTTTATATGGTGATCTTGTATTGAAAATCGGAAAAAGCGAGCAAAAAGATTGTCAAAGATACTTTGAATTGTTATTATACTTGAATATTGAGTGAAATAGAGGTTTCTTCTTATAAATCATGTATAAAATCGGTTTCATAAAAAACTGATAGTTATTAATCCGAAGTAATCTTCTCGCTCACTATTTTCCGGCATTCAAAACACATCCGTAAAAAAATGTCTCTACTTCTTTTTACAATCAAGCGACTTTCAATCCTAAAACTCCCTCAACCAAATCCTCCAGAAAACAGAAAATATTTCGAAAAACGTCCTACACACTCCCGCGCCGTCAAACATTCACGTACAAGGCAGAGGGGCCGAACACGGAGGTTTCGCGAGCCTGGCATAGATTAGAGAAAAGTCGCGCCCGGGCGAGCAGAAGCAGCAGCAGCAGCAGCCTTCGGGCGGTGCATGCATAAATTATCGAAGGGAACATAATTCAAAGGAAGATGTGCCGCGGGCTGACAGCGCTGCATTCTAAGCTAACCGCGTAGCTCTCGGAACACGCGCATACCCAGGCCTTATCGCGTTTAGCTTTTAATCTTATTTTCCATCGCGCGATCTTTTTCGAAATCTAGAATCTGATAAGTGGCTTTGGTCGGAGAGTTGGCCGCAAATTTGAGCAGACATCCGGGCAGCTGTTTAACATTTCTGGAACTGGAGGCATAACGTTACAGCTGAGCGTTGAATGATTCATGGCTGTATATGGGTATCCGTGGATTTAGATTTCGTATTAGCATAGCTCGCTGTAAAGCATTTGTTATTAAAGTGCTTAACGACCGTCGTCTAATGCATTAGCATTCTGAATAAACATGCCTGTAATAAACAATTTACTGTATGCCACGGTGCTCTACGATATTCCATCTGTTATGCTATATTACGATGTAACGGATGTTTTTCTATATTTTTATAATGCTTCGCTATTAAAACATGCTGATAATTAGTTTTTGATAGTTATCTTAATTATTTGTCAATTAGACTCGTTCAATCAAGATAGACAAACTACAATTCGTTATTCATTTCGAGTGACAGGGTTTTAATTGACCCGAGTTCTAGTTAGAACTATCGAATCGTTACAATGACTAGTGAAACTCGCGTGACTTTAGAATAATGATGAAGTAGCAATACAAAGAATCTCCGCGAGTTCATCAAGTTGCATAAAAAACCTTTACATAAATCAATTCGAAATTTGATTCGTAAGCTTTAATCAATAGAAAAAACTTTGTCGATAAAATTTTGACGAATTTAAAGCAGTTTGAATCAACGCATTCAGCATCTTAATCGTCGAAACACTCATCAACGATTTTCGCAAACAGCCGGACAAAAAGAGCAAAAGTCAAACAAAGCGAGCGTGCATCGGCAACGTTTCCATCGAGCTTTCTGCCAGCGACCTAATCTAACGTCCGCACCAAAAACCATTTTCCCCGGGCGCACATCGTCGCTTCAAACGCTTCCGGCGTCTCGTCCTTTCAAAGCTGCAGCAGCAGCAGCAGCAGAGCGCAACCAGCGCGCGCGCGCGCGCCTCGAAGAAAAAGAGCCATGAAAATGGAAAAATCTCAGGGCACCCCCCTCCTTTCTGCAGCTGCCAAGCTTTCGCGCAGCAGGTACCACTGCAGCAGCAAAGGGAGGCGAGATTGAACGGACGGCATTGCACACACACACACACGGAGAGGGAGAGAGAGAGAGAGAAATTCAATTTCCGGTCAGTCCCGGAGCGCTTCGGGGAAAACAACTGTCAGCCGATCGCGCTGTCTAAACGCTCGCGCTGTTTACCGGAATTGTGTCGCAAGCTCCTGCTGCCGGCGTCTGAAGCGCGCCGGCCATGGCTATGCGCGTTTTTCCGACCTCGAGAGTGGAGAGGAGGGGGGGGGGGCGATGGGGTTCTTGAGCCTTGAGCTATGCAGCGGAGAGAGGCAGAAAGAGGAATGGTTTCTCCAATAAAGTGAGTTGTTCGCGTATGTATATTGGATTGATGCTAAGCTAAAAAGTATTACTTATCTGGATGTTCTCGTGTCGCTTTGCAGTAAAACTGGAGATGTATGATTGTACGTTTATAATATCGTAAATTTTTTTATGCGATGTAGTTGCTTATATTTCGAGCGATAGGGTAATGACTTTTATTCAGGTTTAATCAACGCGGAAATTTTTCATTTTAAATTTAATGAAAAGCTTCGATAATAGTTACCATAAATTTTAACTTCACGGCATTACTTATTCATGAGCTTCGTATAGTCGCTATCAAGTTGAAATATCATTTTTTTTCTTTTTTTTTTTTCGAAAAAAGTTAATGAAAAGAGAACTTTGAGAAACCGAAAAAGGTCACCTAAAAGTCTGACAAGATGGTTGCGTGTACCACAGTATCTTGATTGTGTGCTTTTAATCTTGTTCAGTCTTCTCTGATCTCAAAATGAGATACAAGAAAATTTAAAGCATTAACTTTTTAAAGTGAAAGTCCTTATTTAAAATTTACTCTAATTTTCTCAAACTACCATATAAAATTCAGAATATAATAATTATTATAAAAGTAACACGTTATATAAATAATAAAAGTAAATCTGAAAATAAAGCTAATCAGTAAAAAAGCTTATCCAGAAACGGCCAAGCTCTCCTCGCAAAACTATTTCACAAACGAACGAGCACTCGATCATCGAGCGGCTCGAAGTTGATAGCCGTCAAGCCTCCCATAATGAATAACATAACGCACGTACTGCCGATAAAACACACTCGTAGATCCGCATACACACACGTTCGACATCCTCATCATCATCGCCCCTCGTTTAGCCCTCGCGCCCTTGATTCCACCCTCCGTTACCCGATAAAACACGAGGCTCCTTCGAAATTTTCATAATAATTCACTGTACGGCGCTGCACGCGTATACATCGGCTCTTAATCGAATCCCCCGGCGGCGGCGCAATAAAAGGCGATATCCAGCTTCTCGCTCGCTCTCGAGCCTCGTAATTATAAGCGGCGAAGGGTGAAGCGCGCGCGCGCGCCTCGGAGATAAGCCGGTCACGTATCGGCGCGAATTGCGTTGATTCGGGATTATACGTGCCGGCGGCGTTGCCGGGATATTGGGCTACGCGTTACGCATCGACATCATCGCTCATTTCGGCCGCTGGCTCTCTGTCTTTCTCGCTTGATGATGGCTGTTCCAGGCTGTTCCAGGTTTTACGCTGATGCGCGCGGGAATCGGCTGCTGAGTTACGGAGAGGATCAGGAGACGAGGAGGAAAGTATTAGGAGGTGTTATTGATGTTTGAGGCCTGCTGGAATGGAGCACTTATTTTGCTAGACCTAAAGTGCTGGAGGGCTTTTTTTCATTATTTGGAAATCGAGTGGAGCTTCATGGGTTATTCGGGTTGTCGCGATAAGATATTTTAAATGGTGCGATTTGTCACTCGTGTTTTGAGGAAAGATTTATCTTTTATTGTCTATGTCAAGGGAGTGGTTTTAACATGAAGTTCACTATGAGTTAATTAATTATAAAAGAACATTAATGTATAATACAGAAAACTATAAGCAGTACAGAATAGTAATACGGAAAACTTATTGATTTATTAATTCTTTGATACATTTATTTTTTTGCGCTATGTAGTAATAATTATAAAAAGTTATAGTCAACTGCAATATTAAATAGTTAGATAGTTTTCTTTAAAAAATATTCAAAAATATAATTCTGTCCTTTCTTATGAGTTAAGTGACCTCTAGGCAACGAATTGCTGATCCATCATCGTCGGTAGCGTGGTGTCGCTATGAGAAAAGGCTTTTCGCGTCGACCATAGTCTGAGTAATGAGCGGGAGTCCTTAGGCGATGCTAAGATTACCTTCTCTCATGTCCGCTTCTTTATTTCTGAATATTTGTCTTGTCCAACGATAAAAATATCTATGTTTTATTGACGAATTCACGATAAGATTTGTTAAATTGATATCCGATTAGAAAATTAAAGAGTTTGTAAGTAATTAGAGCCTAATAAAATTTTCATAATTGTGCTTAACTAATTGAGTTTCTTTTCAATTAGTAATTGATCTTTAAACTAATGTTAACCTTTATTTCTCGAAACAACAAATTCATTTAACTGCCTTGCGTGCACTATAATTATCCACAATATTATTCCATAACTTGTAAATAATAAAAATAAACAGCAAAAAAACAAAAAAACGAAAAATAAAAAAAAAGAAACCTATAAGTGATCTTAGGATCTACTTCTATCTACCTTTACATACGTTCCTCAAAACTTAGCTCTCTTTCACCTCTAGCATCCACCTGACGATTTTTACATGCATATTTACATATATCGTCCGATCGAAAGGTATCATTCGCTCGGTATGTCTTTTAGCTTTCCGAGAGTCCCGCGCTGGGTTTGAATATCCTCAAAATAAGCTCTCGCGCCAACGAACTAAGCTGGTTTTCCGCGCACGACGGCGACGGCTTGCGGACGCGGTAATCCAGTTTCGCGCCGAGGAGTCAAAATCGAGAAAATGGATTATTGGACCAAATGTGGAGAAAGTTGGCTATGGGAAGAGTTAGAGAGATTGAGAGAGCGAAGCGGATGTAGGAGCTTGACATGGTGAATATGGTATATGGTTGGAAAACTGGAGAGCCTGGATTGACTTAGCCTGTTACATGTTACAGATGGAGATACAAAAGGGTTTGTAAGGGAATGTAACTTTACGAAATATATCTTGTTTTGCGATAAAGATACAGATAAATTTCATGTTTTGTTTATTGTTAACATTTTATAGACTTATTTTATGTTTCGGTAAACTATTTTTAATTTTTTAAGTTCTAAAAAATGAAATAATCAAATGAAAGAATGACAATTAAAAATTATCTATGAACATGTGTAGCAAAAGGGGTGTCTCTGAGATCATTAATATTCTGCAATCGGACAGCAAGACATCATTACGTCTAAGCAGCTGTCTTCCTTCGCCTTTATTCATAGTTCTTTCGTACGCTTTGTCATGTTCTTTGTTATATTGTCTTGCGTTCGATTAGCGTGCTTTCATTTCCTTACACCCGCTGTGCCCGCAATCACTTCTGTCTTTTTACTTTGCGTGCTGTCTTCTGTTCATTTTTCATTCTTCGTTTTGTTTTGTGATGCTCCACTTCCGTTGACTGTATTGCGCTTAGGTACTTTCACTTTAGGTGACGAATCGAATTACACGACGATAACAATTAATAAAAATCCGACTCGTAGGTATATTCTGTTTTGATAATAATAGTGCACTAAAGGTATGTACGTTAGTTTAAGAAAACATAAATATACTGACTAAGAGAGGCCCAGGCCTCTGGATCACGGATTTTGCTCAAACTTTGGGATGTCATATTCTAGCTAACAAAATATGAAGAAAAGCAAAATTTTAGTCTCTAACGCTTTAAGAAACTCAAGTTATTGATATATTTATCTGCA
>UELX01001836.1:24615-37861 GCA_900480035.1 Eupelmus urozonus
GTATACATGTATTTTAAAGTGAAAAGGTTCGGCTATTTCAACCAATAGTAAAAAAAAAAAATAATAAATTTGCATATAACTATATCAAAATTAGACAAAAAAAATGTTACCAGCACACATTAGATCTTTGTTTTGTTAACAACTTCAATTATTCTCAACTCATCTTTCAATCCTACCTCTCCTCTTCTCCCTTTATTTCTCCTCTATTATTATCCACTCCCCTGTTCTCCCAATCACTAACCGCCCATCGCAATTCTCCCCTTTTACAACCCTCCTCGCCCTTCGTTTCCCCATTAATTCACATTCAGCCTCATTCGCTTCTTTCTCCCATTAAACTCCCAGCTGAGAAAGACCAGGAGCCAGATGCTGCACGCGATTTTCAGATGCCTTTACGCTCGGAGGCGACTCTGCGCATTCCTCCTCGACTTTGAAATTTGCAGCGCGCTGCTATCGCCAAAGTGCTCTTAATCATGATGGAACGAGCCGCGTTTCTCACTTGTCCAGCTTTGTCTCTCGATTCCGCGAGGAAAAGGTTAAATCAGAATCGACGATTTAAGCGCCCGGCTGGCTATTAGAGGGCGCTAAGTGAGAGGAGAGAATTCAGAGTGCCGTGTCTATGCGGCATGGCTATGTACTTTATGTGGAAACCAATAAGAACCTACTATCATCAGAGTGCCATGTTCTTTTGGCATTCTGCGTTAATGGATTTTTCGAAATGCGCCCTGCGTAAATTCGGCTCTAAATTGCTAATGGAAATTTTCAAATTCTAATGAATTTTCTGGATTTTATGAATATGGGATTCGATAGAGCTTTTAAGCTTGACTAAAGAATCATTTCCACTCGACTACTTATTCCAGTGAACAAAATCCAAGTAATTACGATTTTTCATTGGTTTCTTTATTACTTTTCAAAGATTTCAGAGTAATACCATTGTTCCTGTATCAAGTATCACCCATGTAAAAAAGTCTGGTTGCAGTTTTTCAAAAGTCTGATTAAATTCCAACTTAAAAAGTTTGACTGAGGTTTGACGACACTGTGGTTACGATCGCTATAATCGGTTTCTTAAAAATAAAAATCAGACTTTTACAAATTTTTATTTTGTTTTTTTAATTTTCGATGAGACTATGGTTGTACAAGGTATTATTCAATAAATTGAACTCTATTATCTAGTTTATAACTTCTGTTGGATAGTACGAATTAAGGCCAGATAAATTAAAAATTCAAATTTCGCATCGAAATTTAGCAGACGAAAACCAACTATTTTGCTTATAACAAACGATGAAAATTAAATTATAACAAACAACAAGTTAATTGCCCTTCTTTATATAATTATCTATCCTTTAACAAAATTTCAAGATTATATTACAATAATTCATTTTTACATTATTGAAGCTTCTCTCGTAATGGTATTGAAATATAACCTTAAGAAGTTCCACGTTGAATGATGTACTCGAAATATTTCTTCTATTTTTGTGTAGCTAATAAAAATTTGACATATTGACAACATCCATACTGTTTAGAGTTATCTGACTCCAAGATTACATTCATACTTTACTTATACGAGCATAATCAAACCGGCAGGTCTCAAATATTACAACACCAGAATTTCATGGACGCATCAATCACGCGTTCACATATCGGCCCTTCAACTGCGAATGAAACATCCTCGACGTCCTCCGCACGAAAATGGCCGGTGCTCGAAGTACAAAGGCCATATCGCGCCAACATTCGATGCTACATCTCCGCAACGCGGGAAAATTGCACGCGTAAACACTCGCGTCCGAGCATCAGCGTCGAGTATGGAAAGTGTCTCGAGTTACGCGCAGGTAAAGCCAAAACGTGATTTCCAATCGGTTAACCGCTTTATTCAATATCCCCGCCTGTGGATCGAAATTTAGAGCGACTCTCGTTTGGCGTGAGATATATGGATGTTTTCGTTGGTGTTTAGTACTGGAAGTCGTTGGATAATAAAGTGTGACGCGCGTGGATAAGAATGGAATTGCATTAAATGCTCTTTAGATTGTATATGTCAGAGCTGTAAATTAAACAATGAATGCGGGGTGCTGCTGAGTGTGGAGTAGAGGGACAGGGTCGTGATATAGTTACGGGTGATAGATAAAAGGAAAGTACGGAGAGTTATTGAGAAGGCTTGTTGTATGTAGAATCAAGAGTATTATGATAAGGAGCTGCTAATAAAAAATTTTGTTATCGATGTAACATTGATTTTGCTGGAATCACCAAGGTACAGTCCTTCTAATCGTAAGAATTCATATAGAAGACAGAAAATCAAAATTGTTTTGGCTTATAGTAGAAAGTCACTTGTAATTTTCGCGAGCCCATTTCACAAATTTCTGCATTATTATTATTACGTCTTCTTAATTGTTTTAAAAATTTATTCGAATGGCTTTACGAGAACGTTTATTACATAAATCTTTATACTTTTTATTTTTTTAAATTTTTTTAGATATTTTATATTTTTAGTTTGATTTTTGTGGCAGAATAGTTTATAAATAGAATGTATTTTACATCCTACTTATAATAATAAATAGTAATAACTTGGATCTGTCAAATGTAATTTTCCTATCCTTATCGGTTATTAAAATTTAGTAAGAAAGAAAAGTTGAGGCGGATCTAGAATAGTTAAAAATACGACAATTACATGAAACTACATGCATTTATTTATCTGAATACTGAAACTTGTTTTTGTAGCCTTGTTACTTTAAATCGTACTTTCAAAAACCAAAGTGACCTACAGTTACATATCACGATATTATATTAAAGCTTCAAATTCAGAAAAATAATTTTTTTCTTAACTTTTTATTCCTACTAATGGCTACTGTCATATAGTAGTCTATGAACAAGAATTTTGCATTTCTGAACTATGTATACTTTTTATAATGAACTGTGTAGGGTCTTTTATAAAAAAAAAAAAATTGAAAAAATTAACTGCAACAATATATTTTAAAATTCTCAAGCTTATAATGCGACTGCATAAATATTTTTAAAAGTCAGAAAACTTTCTAAACAAATCCTACCATATTCAAAATGACTTACTTTTAATTTCAACATATATTACGTAACCTAAACGATTTCATTACACAGGATAGTGTGCTTTCAATTATTTCGCGCTTTACCTATCATGAAACCACCACGAAACCTCGAATTCACGAATACTCTCTAAAAACGGAAAATCGCTTTTTAGAAGCCAAGCACTTCTTTTTAATTAGATCCTCGACTAGTGAGTCCTTAAACAGAGAGCGAGATCGATTTTGCGCTGGCGGCAGAAAAAGAATTCGCTCGGTAGGCAGGCAACGCAACGGTGAGATCTTTCTGTCTTATACGCGTAGGCTCCTATATATATTTGTATAAATATACTGCCGAGTGTATATATACATGTATGTGTGTGTGAATGTGTGGTGTGTGTGTGTGTGTGTGTACACGTGTATCTATGGGTGTGTATGGATGAGAGCGTATACACATATACATATATTCCGCCATGGCCTTGGATCGACTGGCTTGACATTTCACTTAGGTATATGCTCGCGCGAGAGCGCGTATCTGTTTAGAGCTGACAACTTTCGAGATTGGCTTAACCCCCTTCCATTATGCGCGAGCGCGCGACTGGCAGGCAAACGCTCACGTGCATCCGTGGAATTATCCAGAAGGTGCATGCGAGCGATGCCTGCGAGCTGAAAGAGAGAGGGAGGACGAGCTTTACAGAAAGGATACAGCACTTACAGAGGGACTTTACGCGCACGAGGATGCGACGCAAAAATTATTTTTCTTTGTGCGCTCTAGGATTGCTTGTTGAGATGGGAGAAGAGAAGAATGAGAATGTAAAATTAAAATTTTTTTTCAATAGAGTAACGAAGCGCAGAGGGATAAGGTACTTTGACTATCTTATCCCGTACCCGTTTACACTGAACGAGCAACACGTGTCGTATCAAAATTGCTTGATAACGTTAGACTTATTTGTTCGAAAAATAGACGAGTTAAAATAATTGTATAACGGTGTATGTAAGCAAGTATTAAATTATAAGTCGCAAAGGCAAATTTAAAATTACAAAAAATAGTTTTCTTATAAAGCAATACGTTACATAATATTTTAATAAAACACAGTATCATACTGTTATAAAATTATATATTTTTTGCTAGTTTTTCGAATAAGGTATGTATACTGATTCTTTTACAGCGTAACGTCACTTCATAACTATGGAATAATTTAAAGGATATCGTTTCTAAGCAATTGTGTATCAAAAAGATTTCAGAAAATTCTTATTTTTGTTTTTGCTTTCAACATTTTTCCAGTTCTGCCGTCTTGGTAGATACAAGGGACTATATTTGCGGTATACATGTAAATTTCGTAACATTATCTCTTCAAAGGTTTGTTGGATAAAAGAGGCTACGTACACTGAATATTGCATTTGCAAAGTATTTTCTATATAGGTAGAGACAAGAAAACGAAATTTATGTGCTTCTGTGTATTATGAAATTTATTTTTATCAGTAGAAGTAAATTTATAAAATATATTTTTGAAAGTGTGAACAATAAATAAAATTCTGAATTGTATCAAAAAATTTTTAAATCTACAAACAGAGAAAAATAAATTTCTCGGGTGTTATTAAGTTAGACTTGCATTTCGTAAATTGTGCAACAAAAACTTTAAATTTCATATTTGATATTCTTTTTATGTTTCTATAATGATCAGTACGTAAACTATTGTCTTAAAAATACATATCTATTATTTTCATCAAATATTTTATTTACTTTTGAAATTTTTGTTATAAAAGTTTCTGTCCTTTGCACATTTTTATAATTATGTAATTATGTGAGAGCGTGATAAAGTATATTATCAAAAACGTTAAAAACTAATTTGACTCTGCCACAAATGAAAATTAAACTTATGAAATCTGAATTTCCTTTGTTTATTCAATGAATAAGATACGGTATGAATAATAATACATATAATTTTAATTATTTTCTTGAGTTTGTGAAACAAATTTATCAACACCCGTCCCTACACAACTTCCAACAACATCTACCAACCGCATACATTCGCAAGAGCAAACTTTAATCCAAAACGACCACATTCCCCTTACTCTATTTTTCGACGTCTCGAAATTTCAATATATTGCTCTCCGCCATACATCCACGTCTCCGGCAACTTGCCCCAAGCCCCGCGAATTGATTTTGATTGAAAGTTTGCCACGTCGTGTACTCGCAGACATGCAGCTCGCTCGCTTTTCAGCAAAAGCGGACCTCGCCCCGCGTAAATGGAGAGCGGGGAAGGAAGAAGAAGCTGCCTCGCCTACGGAGCAGCTTCCGCGACGCATATCTATTTTCGAGTAACTCATTAAGGTGATTTCGCGCTGACTGGTGCGCCCCGCACGCACTGGCTATGTATGTGTATATGCTTTTGAGTTACCGCGCGCACGAGGACAGGCGAAATTAATGAAAAGGGATGGCTGCCTCGTGTCAGGGCCTTTTGTCAAGGATCGCGCATGGCTGGTTCTAGATTGAAAAATTTGAGATAATTTTAATTGATCTGTACAGTCGTAAAATATTTAATCAAAAGCTTGTATTCGTATTTATTAGTTTTATTTTGTTGAATGCATTTTAATACAGGGTATTGTGTTGTGATAAAAATAATAATCTAACAATAAGTTAAAATGAATATAGGGAATTCATCAAATCCCATAAACAGACAAATTTAAAAATTAATCAAGCAATGACTAAAGAACGATAACAATGACCATTATTCATAAACACTAACCTCGCAAGTATAAAAAAAAAAAAATTAATCAAGAAAACCTCAAACACCAAATCGACCATTAACTCCATCAACAACGCTCTCAACCTCTCCTCAGCATCCGTCAAGCCTAGACAATGAGACAATTAGAGTAAGCGAGGGGCAGGAGGCGCGCGAGATTCAAACTTCAGGCATCGAACGTGTCAGCTGCGAGGTGCGGAAAGGCCAGATAAGATCGGAACGCGCACGTGTGAGTACACACGTCCACTGGCAGGCAGAAGTCGAAGAGGAGGCCTGCAAGTAATTGCGCGAGTGTTTGTCAAGTTGTCCGGAAATCGGCAGACAGGAGCGAGCGCCGATGCTCGCCCGAGCGTCAAAGAGATCGCTCCGACTATTCAGAGGAGTTTCTCAACGAGCGCGGACGCATAATAAGTTAGCAGATTTGCGCGCGCGCTTCGAGGATGAAGCGCGAGTTTGGAGCGGTTTGACGGGCCTGCTTTGTCGATTGATTGCTTTGAGTGGGGAAATTAGGAAGGTGTTTTGCCTGGGCGAGATTGGATTAGTGGTATTGTTCGGTTAGTTTGGGCGTTGCATAAGCGACTGGCTAAGTTTTTTTATAGGTTTGTGATTAAGATGTTTATTGTGGATAGCGATTTTTTTCTGCGCTGAGAGAAATTTAATAGAGAAAATTAGTTGAACAGAAAGAAGTAAAGGACTGAACGTGTTGTATTTGGTATTACAAATTTATAATTGAAATTATTAACTATAGAAAACAATCGGCTAAATCCCCATCTAGTAAAAATGACTACAAACAGATGGCAATTATTATTGTAAAAATCTGATCATATCTTGAATAACGAGACAATCTGATATTTTTTCATATTTTTCTTCTCTCGGTGAACTGCAGGATTTATTGCTAACGTCACGACGGAAAACTATTGCATAATATTTTAGTAGGTACTAATTTTACAAAGCATTTATCTTTCAAATTTCAAACTGAAGTGTGATAGAAAATAATATTAATTAAAAATATTAATTTATTATACTTCAAACTTCATCCGACGTCAGTACTTTTAATTAGAAGCAACTATCATAGATAGCTTCTTTTTTACTAAATCGCCATCCCAATCAAAACCCTCATAAATAAAATCTCAAAATTAAAATCTCACATAAAGCAACAGTCTGCAACAAAAGCAAAGAAGCTAATGTTAGAAAACCTCCTGAATCCCATCGCTATTTTGAAACATACCCTCCAGCATTCAAACAAGAATCGCTGAGAATCACTATAGCTCAACGTTCAATTCGCACTTTCATTCAGAAAGCGCCTACTCGGCTTTGAGCACACAGGCAACAAACAGGTGTTAATATTAATATCAGAGCCGCTCGCGGCGCGCCACAGATACGCAGGCCGATCCGTATCTCGCTCGCGGCGCATAATTAATCGCGAGGCCTCGTAAATCTAATAAAGTCCCTACACGCGCGCAGCTTCTTTCAGCGCGTTCCCACATACCGCAGCCCTCGCTATGTCGACATTATATTATTGTATGTAAATCGTCGAGCGAAAATTAAGAGCGCGTCTTTAAGCGGCTTATCTTGTAATATAAACTTTCACTTCGACTTCCGTTGACAGGCGGCAAGCATAATGGAAACGAGAGTGCGCCTGTATATAGCCGCGGGTGCGACTGTATACACTTGTCTGTCGCTCTCTGTGTTATAAGAAGCGCTTTGCGTGTCGAATCGCATTGGTCGAGGTGGCAAACGAAGAAACTGTATAGCTCTGTGTCACTTTGAAAAGTCAATAGATTTTGACTTGGCTGAGGAGCGTTTGTACCAAGAGTTTTTTTCTCAGTTGGATGGGAGAAAGCTTGGCTTGGAGTTTTTTACGTAATGGCTTGGAACGACGTTTCTTCTTTACTGTAGGTAATTTTAGCGTGGTTTTGAGAATATTTTGTAGCTCTTGTGCTAAAGTGATCATGAGGTAATTGAATACTTTTTAGAAAAAAATTTTTAACAGTTTTACCTACAGTGACAAGTATAATAACGCGCAGCATATGCAAAAATACTTTATTAAAGTATTCATGCGTATGCTGCGCGTTATAAATAAAAAATGCTTAGAATTAAACATGAGATAAGTTTTCCGTTTGTCTTCTAATAAGACTAATAATTTAAATTTAAATTTTAAACTAAACAATAATTTTTTAATTTACCATAAATTTATCGAAAAAGCATTGCTGTAACTCAAGGAGTAGTAACCTCTCAGGTTACTAACCTTAAAGCTTACTCGTTTACCGACCGGAACAAAAACATAATTAGTTGAGCTCATTGAGCAAAGCCTCAGCAAAGCCCGAAAAACTCGGATCTAACTGCCGCAATCATATCAACAACAAGACAGCCCCAGCTGGATCGAACTTCAAGCCTATCGAATTTTCTGCTCTCGGATATTTCATTTCAAGCGTTTTGCGTCATTCGCAGCTCTCCGCGCGCTCGCAATAAACTACGCATCAAACTCACCTCTCGCAGCGAGCGCACGCACAAAGCAAATAATACAGTCGCTCGCAATATCCTAGCGTAGTAAACAAAGTCCCGAATCGTCTTTATCGATTGATTCGGCCGGCTTGTTTTCCGCGCAGCTCGCGCGTTATACAAACTCAAGTAAGTATAACATAACGAAACTGCCGTTATCCCAATTCCGCTTGATCGGATTAAATTCGCGCTCGTTCTATATACTGGCGCTCGCTTGGCTTGTATATAATTATGCAGCTACGCACTGGAATTCATAACGGAAGGCTTCGTGACTGGCTGGTTATTAGGATCCGTTCGACGGGCTGCGAGCTGAGTTAATTAGTAGAGCGAGCGACGTTGGACTGTTACGCGACAGGAGCTTTTTTTCTTTTGCAGGATTTTCTTTTTCGACAGAACAGTGCGGATGTAAGGAGTTTTTGAGAGAATTGAAAAGTAGGACGAGAATAATAAGAATTTTATTAAAAGTGGGCAATTCCTTTTGCAGTAGTATGATATACATATTTTTGGAATGAAAATTTTGCATGCAAATCATTTTAGGTCAAAGCGCGGTATGGCGCACGAGTTATAATGAAATGCTTGCTCAAAACTTTCTGAAACTCATTAAATTACCCCACAAACAAAGTAAACAATTCACCTCTACCCCTTCGAATTATAATAAAAGGCATGCAAATAATTCAAACAATCAGCACTACCCACACACATAAAATAATTCCACTGAAACTCTCCGAAGCAGCCATTTTCCAGCTCTCCGCAAATGACGTAAGCATCCTCCCTACAGCAGCGCTCGGGAGAAGCTCGGATAAAAAGCTCGCTACGTGCGGGGGCACGGACTCATTAAACATGCGCCGATAAACGTGGCATTCGATGCTCGCCCATACAGACAGCTCGGCGTGAATCGACGGCTCACCTACTCACGTGCTCGCACTGACAGCTCGGCTCTCGCTTTTATTCATCGTCGCCGTCAATGAGGGATTGCTCAAGCCCCGCGCGATCCAGTTACAGCATCCGGTGATGATTTAATGGAAAAAGGAAAACTCGATCGAAGGTCAACGAATGTTAGAGCGACGTGAGAAGTGCCTCGGGGCGAGCTTTTTTCTGTAATGTGGATTTTAATGGTTTTTCGAGGAAAAATAATGTGGCTGAGCGGGGAATGTTTAAAGCTCGGGTGATGAATAAAATTGCGTTAATAAAATATGGAGGAAAAAATTGTGTTGCGAGTATACGGGCTTGCTTAATTTAAGGCTTGGAAATTAAAGTAATTACACGCTTGCGTCTGCGAGGTAGGAATATTTATATTGCTTGTTTAATGTCATTTTTAAGGTGCTTTCGGTTTCTCTAGCAGCGCAACGAATGTTTAAAGTTATGAGACATTTTACATAACTAAAGATATCATAAAATCCTAAGTAAAAATATTGCATTTCTAGCATATTAATTAAACTATTTTTCTTCGCGAACAATTATGCTTCTAAATAATTGCCAACAATTTTCTTATAACGTGATTATTTTATTATTCCTCCCAAATCGTCTTCATTTAATCTACGCAACGCACATTCGGTCCAACACTTATCTTCGGCGCGCATAAAATAATCAACGCAAAACACGTAAGAAACAAGCATCGAGCGCAATCGAAGCCAACGTAACTCATTTGAGCAAGGCGATGCAGAGCTGGCTCGCCGTTTGACATTTGCGAGTTGACCTCTTCGACTTTCTCGATTGCGGGGGATCGTTAGCATTGCGTAAGCCGGCTGAAAGTTCGCGGCATTATGTAAATTACGTGAAATCGTCTGCGCGCACGCTGATTTCTTGCGCGCGCCTGTGTCTTTCGAGAAATTTGCCAATTTTCGACGGCGCTCGATGTTTAGCCGGTGACAAGCGATAATTGTGAGGGCTTTACGCTGGAATAATGGTTTATTATGCAAGGAGTGTCTCGTTTTTGTTGTTTTGTTTGGATGGATAAGACCACGCGTGCCTAAAAAGTTGATGCGAATAGGAACTAAACAATCGACGGTCTTTTTATGGTATTTGAAAAGTCATGTAGAAGAGAAAAGAAATTGAATATTCAGTATTTCCGGACGTTTACTTTTACTTTATTATTAAAATAGAAAGAGTGTTTTGTATTTATTAAAAAAAATCTAAAAACCTTCCTTTATATTATCTATACGCCTAAATACTGACTTTATTTGGCCTTTCTGGTCTACACAAAGTTTCGACTTAAATGACTAGACTGAAGTATAAACCTGTCGAAATATTTAATATTCGACGTTTTGCCTGACTGTTTGGTATTTCAAATACAAAATAGATTATTATAATTGCGGGTATCTCTTTTTAAACTAAGTGTGCGAAACGAGGCTCAAAAATAAGATAAATAAAAATAAATAAAGGGAGACTCTTAAAGAGAAGTATATTCCGCAACTAAAGTAGTTTTTTGTCAGTTACAAAAATTTGTTAATACGGTAATTGAAAGAATAATAATTATCAATATTTAAAAAACCATTTAGTTCCTAAAAAAACTAACTCAATTAATTTAAAAAAGCCCCGAAACCAAGCAGAAAACAAAACTGCAAAAACCATCCGCTTCCCCACCATCCACAAAAAAACAACCCACCAGCAGAGCACCGCGACTGTTAATTCAGCTAATTCCAGCAAAACCCACATCTACGGTTTCTATATCTCAGCTCTCTTTCTCTGTCAGAAGCAGCCGCTCACGTGTTTGTTACGACGTCGCCAGATAGTCGGCTGCATCAACGGCAGGCGCACTGTGGGCGCGCCCTCGTTATATTTCTCCTAGAACAGCACGCGGCCACGAAATGCATCCACCATGAAGCTGATGGAAATTGAAAAACTACCCCGCTCCGGGAAAGGCTCGCTTTTAAAGCGCGTGGGCGGTGGCATTATCTTGTTGCGGCTTCCGCGCGCGGGCTCGTGATTTCCGCAAGAATTAGAAGGTTGAGGGCGTCGGATTTCTTATTACGCAGTGGCTTCGGGGGAGTTTATCGGTTTATTTGTAATTTGAAGACGTTACGGTGCTTTGGCTTTAGGTTTTTAATTATTGGATATGATTAGAAAGTGAAATGGGAAAATGATATACTTTTTTTTCTTCTATTTGCAATGTGGTAAATTAACGAAATGATTATAGGGTATCTGTCTACTTGTGTACTGCAACAGTGAAACTTTGTAAGAAATAAAGTAATATTAAAAAACTCAATATAGTTATAGTAGTTTAATTGTATATAAAGTTATATTTATCAAAGTAACATCTATAAATTATAAATCTACGAGATATTTCTATATATATATATATATATCTTGGAACGGAAATTCTGCAGTAAAAACCCCATTATTCAATAAATTTAATGAGATAAAATTTCATTTAGCCTTGATTTTCGATAAATTGATATTTCATATTTCTCCTTTTCGCAGGCGTCGCTCTCCTGGGTAACATCTTGTTTGTCGAGAGGTCAGCAAGCAAATTGATGAAAAAGGCTCAAATTCCATGAAAAAACGCGGTAGGCGGTTTGCATGTACATGCACAGGCCGGAAGCAGCCTCAGATACTTCCTCAATAAATCGATGTCATGAATTTTAAAACCAATTTCTACGAATTGTTCGATAATGGAATAAGGAAACCACAAGGTATCCTTGATAAATGAATTTCTGTTTTTGCTGCGCTCGAGATGAAAGAAACTTTTCAATTTTAAAGTTTTAGTCTTTGGTACGACTATGTAGAACGAGGCCGTTTTATAGCATGTAGTAAATGACATAGTTTGAAGTAAATTTATAAAATACGAACTAATAAAATTTAATTCAAAATGTTAAAAAATATGAAAAATTATTTCTTTTTTACTTATATTGACTTCTACGCATGGTTTTAATTCTCTCAACTTGTAAATCTTAGTGTAACGAACTCACCCCAATGTATTGACCATCGATAAAAAGCTGTGGCACTTCTATGGCTGTGCAACCGATTCGGTCTCTGAGCTCGGTCTGCGACTCCGTCGACATGTACATGTCCCTCTCCTCGTACTTGACCATGTGCGTCCTCAGGATTTGCTTGACCTTGACGCACCGGTAATACGTGTCTCTGACGATGCCCATTGTCGTCGTGTAGACGACCACCTTGCCGGCATCCTTAGCTTTGTAATTCTGGAACAAAAAATTTTTACCATTTTAGTCTTGTCTAATGACTGTTGTGCAATATTTCAATTTATTAACAAAAGCAAAACATTGGAAAGTGGAGGGATCTATACTAGTTTCTTTTCTAATTTTCTAATTTTTGGTTGTAACAATTTATGTATAAAGTAATAAGTGTATTGTAAAGTTTTGTGTACGGTAATAAATGTTTTAATGAAAGAGTTCTAGTCTTAATTAATAATTTACTGGAGCATCAATCGCTTATTACTGTAAAGTAATCCGATTTCTCTTAAAATAAGACATCTAATCTGTTTTTATGCAAACTTTTATTATTCTTTTATGTAATGGTACATTATTTTCCATGTTTCAACATAGAAACAATTATTTACAATATTTTGCTCACATAGAAAAAATATTCATTATCGTCATTCAGTATTCTACAGTAGCCGTTTATAAATAATTTTATTAAAAGAATTTACGAAAATTTGTTTAGTACGTGGATTGAATAAATAAATCAGTACAAAATCACGTTTGAAGGACTGGTTGTTAAACATATGCAGCAACACTAAACTAATAATTACTAGACATAACACTATACTAATGTAGACGTAAACACGCGACTTGTAAAATCGCTACGATCCATGACGTTACAAATCTCTCCAAACATGAAACAGACAATTACACTAGTTATGCTTATTACTTTGACCAATATCCAAAAATAAACTTCTAACGGAGCAGCCAATTTTTAATTCGATAAAAACTGTAACATTTACTACATAAATACATATATATGATTAAATTTTCACTTAGATGTTTATTATCAACTATGCATAATTACTATATT
>UELX01001837.1:0-37834 GCA_900480035.1 Eupelmus urozonus
TTTTTGGTACCCAAAAACATATCCCAAAGTTTCATCAAGATCTGTGACCCGAAGGTGTGACACTCTCCTGGTAAGTAGTAAAAAGTGAAAATTTCCACTATTTAAATTTTACAGAGTAGTAAATCTCAAAGTCCTTTTTTAGAATATACAAACAGTTTAATTCTGTATGCTTATAGGAATATAGTCAACAATTCTATAATGAAATAATGGATATCAACCACGGCAGAAGCGAAACAAGATTGAGCGAGCGGGAAACAGCGAAATTTCTCGGCGACAGGCGTTTTTCGTCCTGCCTCCAAAGATGCTTGGCAATTGCTTCGGGAGATATAAATCGGCAGCGTAATTGGCGACAGACGACGACGAGCCGGATGCGACGCCGATGTTTTTCCGAGGGCAAATGGAACGTGCGATAATTTATCGGTATATCAGGAAATGCCCGGGACGCTTCCATATTCCAATTAAAGTTCATCCTGCTGGAAGGAGAGATGCACGCCTCTATATCTCGCCTCTCTTACCATAAGCCTGCTTTTTTTCCTATTATGCCTTTCGGTCCATTTGGCGCTGTAAACTCGAACTTTATAGCTGAGAGAAAAGCGAAGGCGGCAGTGCCTGCTGCAGTTCATATACGTGAAGTGAACGTAGGAAGCAGGCGAAAACGGGAAAGGCGGACTATTGGCGCTGCGTGTGGGTATTGCGCCGATGCAACATCGAAAGGGTGGTGCCGTCTCCGGATCATATCCGTTTTATAGCTTTTGCCGTTATGGCGTTTGACCTACATTTCATTAGCTTTTGTGCTTGGAGTAAGAATGCACGTTTTTTTTTTAATTAAAACTTGAAGTATTCGTTTGATGAGATTGAATATAGTTTTTGTCAAACAAATAATTTATTCACCTATATGAATATTTTAATTTCTAAAGCAATAAAGTATAACAAACAAGAGGACAACAAATAATTATATATAAAACTTTTTAATAATTTTAGCGGAAGAAGCTTTTGAATCTGACTTAGAAAATTAGAATAACTATAGATAATAAAGCAATTGACGCTGTCGAAACAAGCAAAGTAGAGTAAAATCATTCGAGGACATTTTTTCTTTCCATCCCTAACGAGATGTACGAGCTATTGCAGCCGCTTTGGGGCTAACGTGCAGAAGCGCGCGCGGCTGGAAGCTGGCTTCATCCCTCTCTCGGCTTCGTAAATATTAACGAAGAGAGAAAACGCGCGCCGAGCCGTGGAAGTGGTCGCCTGGCTCACTCCTCTCTCTCTTTCTCTCTCGAGGAGCCTAATATCAAAAACAAATTTCCCTTTTAAAAGGCGAGAGAGCCGGCACAAAAGTGAGGCATTACTTCGTTCATCTTGCAGGAGTTCCCGCTAATGGCGTCGTTATTCTAAAATACCGCGATCATATATTTTTACCGAGCCAAAGATGGCCGCGCGCGCCCAGGAAGAAAGAGAGAGAAAACCCGAGCTGGCCTATAGCTGCGAACTTTCCGCCCTCGCGAGCAATCATTTTACATTATGAACTGCTAATCGAATACAACTTAAGATTTTTCAACGCCTGAACTTTTAATAAAACTCTCGGTGCAGTGAAAATCTGCAAGAATCGGGGTGAATTTAAAAATAATTTCTACTCTTTTTCAAATAATAATTGTTTAGAATTCAAAAGAAAGTGTACGGTTAGCATATCTATTGATCCGGTTTTAAATTGCCAGAAGATCCATAAAAAAATTGTAATTCGCTCGACTTGACGATATCCCCGATTCTAAATCATGCGAGGATTACTAGCGCTCGGGCCGAGAAGAAAACAAGAGAGACGACTTCGGAGGGGCGGAAAAGAGAGCAAAAAATATAGAAAACAAGCGCGAGGGAGGAGCCAGGCCGCTTGGGCTCGAGTCGTATTTCGGGCAACATTTAAATTCTCATACGCGAATAAATAGCAAAAATTTCACGCGCGATAAAATATAGATTTCCCAGAGCCTATGCGCCCCCGGCGGCGCGGAGCGAGCCTCGTTGGCCCTCCCGCGGGAAGGATGCGGTCATAAAATCATTGATATGAAAATATAGCGGCAACCTCGCCGCTCCCGGGGAGCGAAGCAGCGCCAGAGCCCGGACTCGAGGGTATCCAGCCGAACAGCCGGAGCCACCCGGAGCAGCCGAAGGAAAAAACAATGGGAAAGAAAAGACGGCAATCCTTTTGTTTCCTATCCCCCCGGCTTATTCTGCTTAACTTTCAATGTTATGTTTTTATTACCTAGTTTGATCTGAATAAAAATTCTATTCTTTGGGAAATTTTGCGAATAATTCGTATCTTTACTTTGGTATGTGAGTAAAATTTTGCAAATCCTCGACTTAATGTATAAGCAAACTTTAATTTTTATTACTAATTTGTTGTAGGATATTATGGAAATGCATTTCTTGGTTACTTGTTGAAACCTTTTCTAATCCTGAGAGAAATTGGTTTGCTGATATAGAAACTGTGTAAGTGTCCCACGTAGGCTAGTCTAGCTAGTCATTTTGAAAAGATGAACTGGCTTGTAGAAAATCAGCGGTATATGCAAAACACAGGAGGCAATAGAGCACTGAAGGGTTTGCGACGCCAGGCATCTAATCCAATAATTTAATTTTGAGATCCTGGCTAAAGGGGATTTGAAGTATTAGCCTTGGAATTTGTGTATCTTTGATTAGTATTCCGTTCGAGCGTCCCGCTCGCTCGATTGCGGCTTCAAATCCTAAATCAACTTGCGTGTCTTTGCTTCTCTGTCGAAATGACAAATAAGACATCAGTTGATGACAAAAGATCAAAATGTTTTTTTCTAACCGATTCCTCCTACAAAAATAGTAAAATATTTGAAAAAAAATTTTTTTTAATTTATTTATTTTATATTTTATATTTATGTTTACATTTTAAAACATTATTTTTAAAATTTTGTTATTATTAAAAAATAAGTAACCTGAACTTTCATAATTACTATAATAAGAAAATAAACTGTAATATGTTTATTAAATGCTACAAAGTAAACAGAAAACTTCTAATGAGTAGTAAAAAAGTTTTTGAAAAAATATGGCTACACTGTTTTATGAAGTGGTCACAGACTATTTGAATATCCAAAAAATTACCAAAGTTTGTAAGTAATTTTAATAGATTTTATGGTAACTTTTATTAAGAATATAGGAAGAATTACTAAAAGTTTAGTAAAATTTCCGAAAAAGTATATTATTTTTTTGGCTTTTCCCATTCTATTACCACTGTATGGTGAATTTACGTGAAAAAATTCTTTATATAGAGTGTGCAATATAAACCAAAAATGAAAATTTTCTGCCCAGTAAAATCTTAGCCTACGCCAATTATTACACCAATGATGCGCTCGGCAACAACAAATAACGAAATGAAAACCGAGCAATCGAAATTCGAAACTTGTCTGTCACAGCCGAAGCAGCATGGCATAGCAGCTCTCGCTTGCGGAGGCGGCTGAATTATATCGAAGAGGACTAGCTTCCTTGTATAAATCATACATATTCAGACGCCGACAACGTTTCCTCGAGTAGCTACCAGTGATCCGTCTAATTTATAGTTTAACTTATCTAAATGCGCGCAGCGCTTGCCGAAGCAGCCAAGCAAGAGCGAGAGAGAGAGAGAGAGAGCCAGATGGAGATGAAAAGCATAACCTACAAGCTCGCTCTACAGAACAGACTGCGAGAGAGACAGAGAGGAGAGAGAGAGCAAGAAGAGAAGATCGGCCAAAGCAAAGTGAGGGGGGCGGTGGTGGCACATGCAGGGCTGATTCGCCGCCGACAGCCAAGCGACACTCGCTCTCTCTCTCTCTCTCTCTCTCTTTCAACCCTTATTCAGATGCTGCTTAGCATTCCATCTTCGATCGCGCGCGCGCCGCCGCCACGAGGGTGCCATTCTTATCCGCTCTGTTTTTAACTATCGGCTCTCACGCAAAAGCGAGGAAAAAAACAGCGGGAACGATCGGACTATCGCGCCGCTGGATTAGCCGGATTCAAATTTAGTTTTTGTTTTCCTTTTTTTCTGGAAGGGGGAGAGGGGGGACCGCCACCAGCGGCGGTGGCACTTTATAGTGCTACTTATCCCCGTGAATATGCTAAGTCAAGCGCGGTGTCTGGGAAAATTTGAATAATTTCGAGTCTGCGGTACGAGCGTTAGCCCGGCACGTGGCACTTTTTTCCGATAGTTCTGGGATATACCGCGGGAAAAAATTGCCCAATTTATTAGG
Source organism: Eupelmus urozonus (assembly GCA_900480035.1). NCBI lineage: Eukaryota > Metazoa > Arthropoda > Insecta > Hymenoptera > Eupelmidae > Eupelmus > Eupelmus urozonus. The sequence goes on from UELX01001837.1 coordinate 4,239, forward strand.
ATTTTTAAGATGCTTAAGCTTTTACGCCAAACGCGACTATGCTAATCCCGCTTGTTCAGTTTATCATTACAGCGTAGTTTCATGGGAATGTTTAATTCAAATCGGGAGCGCATCCTACGTACGAAACGCCCTTCCAAAGATTTACCCATTTCATAAACAAAAAACATCAACCTCTTCAAATTAAAACGAACAAATCAGCTGAAAAGCCAGCATTACGGTATAACATCGATATTTGGCTTCTGCCCGTTGAACGCCGCCCCGGGGCCGGCGCTAACATATCTCCAGGGAGAGACAGTCGCGATCCCGGCCGCTCGACATTTAGCCTGGTTTAAAGGTTTTAGAATTCGTCTCGCGGTCCTTCCTCTGTCTCCCTCCCTCTCTCTCCCTTAGCTGATCGTCTCTCTCCTGCTCTCTTAGAAAATAGCTACACAGACCGGTCGTCGTCGTCGTCGGTGGCGGCGGCGGCGGCGGCGGTCTTATCCGCTCTCGACTTTATACTTTAAATCCTGCCTATAAATATCGCGCCCGAGCGAGCAGCTAGCGGCCTGCGGTACGTCCTTCGGATTTGGGGCTCGGTTTCCGAAAGATTGGCTCGCGGTATCCTCCGTGGGAATCGCTCGCTCTCTGCGGCGCGAGCGTCGATATATCAGGGGATGAACGCCGGAAAAAGAAGCATCCCCCCCCCTCCCCCTCTACTATGGCGAGAGCTCGAGAGGTCGACCCCAACCCCCCACGTGGTTACCGCGCTCCTTATGCCAGCCACGGGCAACGATTCGTCATATCTCTGCGAGGACTTCGTTTTTTTCTTTGCTGGGGAAAACACGGGAACCGCATATTTGTCCGCTTGGCTGGAATGCTTTCTTCATTGGAATTGTGAGTTGTGGGGTTTTTGAAGCAAGCGGTTTGTAAGTTTATCATATTTATTTTCGTTTTGTTAAGATTGATTAAAGATGTTGAAATATTTTTACTGATTATTTAATTAATTGTAATAAATGTTACAAATATTAACTATTCAAAAAAAATTTCAATCCGTTAATGCAAGCTACGATAGTTTGTATAATAGAGTATTTTGCATGACAAGCACCCCCCAAATTAGTAACTCGAGGAAAGCAGAGAAAATCAAAGCCGTGTTCGATGTCGCACAGAAAGCAAGCAACACGTACACCCACAGTAGCATCCACACTTGTGCACGTACTTTCCATTTCCGATAGGACGAATCGATACATCGCGCCCACACATCCCGCTGGGATCTCGAAAATCCCATTACGAACTATCCTCCGATATAGAGAAGCAAGCGAGCGACGACTCCGCGCCGAGGATGGGAGAGAGTCAGGCCGATCCTTTGCATGAATATGTAAATCCTTATTTTCGGATCGAGTGCACTCGAAACCAAAAATCAAGCCGCAAGGAGGCTGTGCCGCGGAGAGCCGCTGTTCCCCTCCTGATCGCGAGAGCTACTTTGCGGCTGAATTGATTTATTAACCCAGCGACCTCGAAGCGTCATTTTTATCTTTGACGTAATCTCCGTGCGTTTTATTAAAAAACGAGAATGAAGGATATATGCGGGGAAATAAATCAGAGCTGAGCTCTGACGTTCGAGTAATTTTCATAATCCATTGAAAATTGCTTTGTTTGCGGACAGGTAATTTATAACTGTGTATCCAAACTTGGATTATTCCAAATTGATCAATCAAACGTATAGAGATTAACTTTTTTAATATCCACCAATACCGTAAAATTAGTAAAGCCCAGCAACAATCTGCAAAAAGAAAAACGCAGACAAACAAACGCGCCGGGCGAGATTCAAAAGAGTCGCAAAAGCATATACATTCCGCGCTTTCCAATAATTTTTATGCACGCAGACGAGCCCCCTCTCTGGAAAAAAGGAAAAATGACAGGGAAATTGGAATGGCAGGGGGCGCAGCGCGCGATAAGCAATATAGGAGCCTTTGCGCGAGTAAATTCACGGGAAAAAGCAGCGCGACGGCGGCCCTCTCGCATTATGCAAAAGGGAAACACAGAGGCGTTATATATTTCCTTCCCTCAAAGGCAAAGCGTTTTGTCAGCTAGTCGTACAGCTGCGGGCCGGCCGACACGCCGACTACTCAGCCTCGCGATAGCCCGATAACCGGCCGAGCCTCGATGACAAATCTACCCCGGGTCCTTTTCATCGTTACCTCGGGGGCTAAAAGAGACAGAGAGAAAGAGAGAAAGAGACACAGCAGCAGCAGCAGCAGCACCGGACATCGGTTGCGCGCGAGTTTTATCTCGACGCGCCCCCCTCCGCCCAAACCACTTCGTGTCCTCAAAAGTTTTAATACCACTCTCGCGGCTTGAGGGTCAGGCAGCCCAAAGGGTGGGAGTTGGAGAAACGTCGATGGTCGGGGAAGAGAGAGAATATTTCGGATGATTGGTATTGTTGGCCGGGAGAGAGAGAAGAGCCGGCTTTCTCCCTGACGCTGCCGTATATTCAAATGGGGTGGCCATTAGGAGTTATGTTAGAATATATTGATTATTGGGGGGATCAAAGGGTAGGGGCTCTCTTGCGCGAGCTAGGAGAAAGGGATGACGGCAGTGTTGCGAATCCGAGGGCGGAAGACTATATACCCACGCGCGGCAGAGAAGCAGGGGTCGAGAGAGAGAGAGAGAGCAAACGCACTTCGATTTCTAGTTCACGCTTGCCGCCCCCGCGTCTCGCTCTTGTGTACGTGTGCGGTTGTCTGTTTATGTAGATACATTCGAACGCCGCATGCTAAATTCGCGTCCCAGCAGCAGCTCGAAGTATGCATAAATCCAGCGCGGCAGACGCGCAGCTGACGAGCCGGCTAATTTCGACTCGCTGCTTTCTAAGCCACGACCTTTTGCGCTGCGTTACTTACACCCCCGCGGCTTTGTTTATCGGCGGGCGCGCCGGAAATTTTCACCAAGAAATACAACGCCGGTGTCTTAATCAGGCAAAAAAGCTCCGGGCTTCTTTTATTTGCTAAATATTCAAACTTCAAGGGGAAGGGGGTAGCGCTTAAAAAGGCTCAGGACTAATGCATTTAATATCTCTTGGCCGCGCGCGCGCGCGCTAGCTCGGTCCGCGTTTTTCTGGGCGCGCTAAAAAAGGCAAGCTAAGTAGAGAGACAATATGGGACGAAAGCGACGCCCCTTCTCTGAAGCCGCCAGCGCCACACGCGGCGCGTGAGCCTCGTAACGCCGGACAAATTAAAATAATAACTCTCGCGCGTATCAGTGGCTGGTACGTTAGAGCGAGACAGAGAGAGAGAGAGAGGGAGAAAGAAAAAGGAGATGAGAACGGAAAAAACGAAGAAGAACGGAAACGGAGGCCAAGAGGCTCATATCTCGAGTCGTAAGCTCTCGGACAAAGTGCAGTGCGCTGGAGAGAAAAATTCATTCGGCCGCGCGCAGGAGGCGAAGATTGCGTTCGTTCGGTAAGAGGCAAGATAAACAGGAGTAGCTTTGGGAGTACAGCGCTGGAGAGCCGTCGATTCGCGAAAATGACGAGGGAGAGGGCTAAATGCTCGAACGTACTCAGCCGAGAGCTGGAGGCAGGAAAGTGCAAAATTCAAGCCGGAACAATTGCGATCCGAGGCGTGAATTTTCGCGCGACACGCATTACCGCGGGGGGGCGGATAAGAGAGAGCGGAATATTATCGAGCATTAGCCGGCGGCTTTTTCGGCAGGGGGGAGGGAGGAAAGAAAGCGCGCAGCGCCGAAGGGATAAAAGGGAGTAGGCGCGCGCGCGTGGAGGAGTACAATCGATGAAAGGGTTGGACGTCAAAGCCCTTCGTGTCGGCGACGCGCTCTCTCTTTCTCCTTGCTCGTTGCAGCGGCTCCCCTCGTTTTCTCGCTCTCTCTCTCTTTGCCTCGTATAACTCAGCGACACACGCGGGCGCGTACACATTTACATAAATTATTGATCCCTAAAACAGCAAAAGAGAGACGGAGAGAGGATGCCAGGATATAACTATGCCGGCCGCAAGCGGCGCGCATAAGAAGCCTCGTGAACAACGTCTGCGGCTGCCGCGTGGAGCGCGGCAACTTTTTTCAAGCTCTGATTTAGATGGCCTGATGCCGCTTGCTTCGGGCTTTTTGCAAAGAGCTCGGGGGTATTCTTTTTTTTTTCCTTAATTTTGCCCGGCTGCGGCGATTTTAAGAGAGCCTGATTGTAGAGACGGCTGGAATATACTGGTGGAAAAAGTGTCGACTCGTAAAATGCAGCTAATGATTTTTTTAAAATAAATCTTGAACAAAGCTGATAATGGGTTTTGAAAATAATATAATCGGATAATACAGAAAAAGTTCAGAGGTGTCTTAAAAAAATATTTTGATTTTGCGTATCTTTAAAAAAAAAAAAAAAAAATAACGGTTTAAAGAAGAAAAAAATTGAATTTATAATTAGAGTTGAGTAAAGATAATATTAAATTATTTTACTATCATTATTGGATATAAATGAACAACAAAATAAAAACTAATTTTTATATGATCATTGAAATGTTTTTTTATAACAATCACATTCTTTTTCTAATTAGTCAATGAAGTAACGAAAATCACAAACCCTAACATCGTAATCAATCGGAGGCTGCACACACATACAAACACACATTGAAATTTGTTTTAATTGCAATGTATTATATATTTCTGCATCGAGGCATAGCGAACGAGAAGAAGGACGGCTGCGACGAATAGGACGGCAGCGAAGAGCGAGAGAGAGAGAGAAAGGGAGAGGCGGCAAAGAGCGACGAAAACAAGCCGTGGCGCTACGTCATTAAGCTACGCATTGTTCGAAGAGGGCTGATTGTCTTGGCCGCTCGTTTCAGCCGTATAGCCAGAGACAATTGTTCAATATTCCCATTGATCTGTGAGACGCCCCCGAGGCTTTCTGCGCGCCCGTACCCACTTCTCTCTTTGGCCCACCTCCCTCCCTCGCACACACCCCCGCACATAATACACCCAAGCTTTGTCAATACCTCTATTTTAATGATATGAAACGCGCTTTACCTTCAAACGCGGCGTCGCGCGCAAAAAAAGCGGCGCGAAAGCTTGAAAGGCTGGAAAACTAAGTTGCACACGCTAGCCTTTATTATTCCCAGCAGACGCTTGAACCAGTGTCTTTCACGTGAAAACCAAGCAGAAGCAAAAAAAGGTGAAAACTAGAAAAAAAAAGGGACGCGACGACAACGAGCATCGCTTTTGCAAATGCAAAACAACAACGCGCGTTCAGCGCTCGCGTTATTTCCGTCGATGACGCACGTCCGGACGCGAGAGCTCTACGATTTAGAGAGGGTGCGCCTCGTCATTATTTCGCTCTTTTTCCTTTTTTCGCCGTTCGCGCGCGCCATTTTTTTCCCTCCGCGGCCCCGTTTTGTTGTTCGCTCTCTTTTTTTTTTTCAAAAAGCACGAGGCTCGAGCAGCCGGAATTCACTCGCGAGAATCGCTTTAAATAATGGTGCGTATGCAGGCTTCCGCGCGACTCTCTCGCTGCGACAACGTAAGCGTCCGTTCAAACGGGGACGCAGAGAGCTGCGCGCTATTGCCTCGGAATATCTCATTGTTATGCATCAAGTAACGAACTGCAGTAGTCACGCTTTCCTATTATTTGTTCCCATTACGCGGCGAAATGAAAAAAGCGCGGGAAAATATAACGCCACGAGCTCGAACCGTTTTTAAGTAATCCCATTTTCCTCATCCCAAAACAAAAGAAAAAAAACCCCTCTCCACCATCCCAAAGTAATAACAATCTTACATCGACCTCCCGGTCATAGATATTCACACAGCCGCTCGGAGATCGGTCGATCTTGCGCTCGGCTGCAGCCGGCTCGAACGTGAATAACGCGGGGGGTGAGAGAGGCCAAATAGCGGAGCGCGCGCGCGCGCGCGAAAGCCGCAGGGTCATAATTAACGGGCATAAATTATCAATCCGAACATCGGTTAGCGGTCTGGGGGAGGTGGAGGAGCGCCTGCGGCCCTCTGCAACACTAGAGACACCAGGCCGCGAGAGCGGAGAGAAACGGTTGAAGGCTGAGCGAGCGCGCCGAGCCAAGTGATTGATATAGAGATGCGGTCGTTACAGGGCCAACTGCTAGTGCTGACTCTGTGACGTACGTGTCTCTCTACGGCTATTGCGAGGCCCGTCAGTATCGCGCGCAGGCAAAGCCGCCCTGTCCACTGCACCAGTCCGTGCGCGAAGAGCTGATGTGCTTGCGGCGCTTGCAGCGAGAAAGAATGCGTGTGTCTGGTTGATGCAGGCAGCTGCTCTTGAATTGGGAGATGATGCGGTTCTTGGTGTTTGTTGTAAAGGAAACGTTGTTCTAAGGGCGGATCGAAAAGGTAATGAATGGAGGGGGCGGAGAGGAGGATTAAAGCCGCTCGTCTCGGCTGTTAATTAAAATACATATCGCGTCCATATAATATTCGGGATCGTTAATATAAAAAGCTCGCTGACGAAGGGAGCGGCGCGCGGATCGGGCGTACACGCGATGAGGGAAATAATGAATAATTTCCGCGGCTCTTACTCCCGCGGACATCCAAAATAAAAAGGCCGACCACCTGTCTCTCTCTGGCGCTCTTGCGCGCGCATATAAACTTTTTATCGGCCGTCTTTTTGAAAGCGAATGAAGTAGGGAAAAAGAGAGAGCGAAGGAATTGCCAGGCAGAGAGGAAGGGTGAGATAGAGAGTGTGTGTGTACGCAGGATGCAAAATGGTCGCGGCCGCAGCGCCTTAATGAAATATGAAAAGCCGCCGCCGCCCCCCGTATACGAAAGAGAGACGGAGAATATATATGCGGGCGAGAGGGCGACTTTAGCAGCGTCGGCGGCGGGAGAAAAAGAGAGGAACGCGCGGCAGAGCGAGCCAGATCCGATCCTCGATATATATCCCGGGGCCGACGCCGCAGCGCAGCGACTCGCTGGACGGACGGACGCCGCCACGCTTATACGCTTTAATTCCTTCGACGGCTTTAATTCTCATATTCGTATTCCGCACTTCGTCTCGTATTCCATTGCCGCGCCGGCGTCTCTCGGCCGCTCTTCTCTCTCCCTCTGTCTCTATCTGGCTCGCTCTCGTTTTTTCTCTCTTACTCTGCCTGTGCCCTGGAACACGAAATTTTTTTTCATTTTTGCCTAAATGCTCTCTCTCGCGACGGAGAGAGCTCGCCGAGAACGCTCTGATGTGCGCATAAAGAGCATGTAATATTTTTTACCTCCTCGTGATCCATTTTTGAGTGAATGTTCTTTTGGAATTTAGGATCGTCCGGACTTGGTTAGTGGGTTTAATTAACTTTTTCGAGATTCCCGAAATGTCCGATATTTTTCATTCATTTAGATAGATATTCAAAATCTAAAAATTATACCTAGATAATAAAGGTGACATTAAACACTAGCATAATCATTTCATATAATCGAACAAGAACAATAACGATCGAAACCCACCACAATAATAACAATAAAAGCAAAATAACCATAAAACCGCGTAACGACCAGCCCAAAACCGTCAAGATCGACAGAAAGCCGGGCGCGAAGCCCCAAATTTTCCCTTTTCCCGTCGAAATATATTCTCCGGTCTCTCGCGCGACTCTTATCACCGCGCCGAAAGAGAGCATCGCTCGCTCGCTCCGAAAGACTCAGCTAGCTCTCTCGCTCTCTCGCGAGCTTTCACGTGCGGGCTGCGGCGGAATTTATTCCGGAAATACGTCCCCGGCATGCGCGCCCGCGCGCTCAGCGGAGGGATAAAGATATTCCGGTTTTTGCATGGATTAGTAATGGAAGCTCTCTCTCTCTCTCGCTCTCCGGGGATATAGAAGCTCTTTTCAGGGGATGCTTCGGCAAGTCGCGGAGCTGGACGCGCGCGCTCTCTCTTTTTCCCTCGCGCTGGCTTCTTCCTGTAAGTATATACGCTGATCTAAAGAATGACCGCTCGCCGAGTGCAGCCGAGCGAGCCAAAGCCTGAATTAGCCGCGATTTCGCAAAACACCTCGGCTATATGCGCGAGCTCTCGATTACGGTTCGGAGAGCGAGCAGCGCCGAGATTATGCTGCGTCGCGGCATTAACATTAAAAAATAAGAGCTGATTCTTTTCGCGAAATTTGTAAGCGGCACAGCTAAAAAACTAGAAATTAGTGAAAAATTCATCAATCCGACGGGCCATTCGACAGCGGGAGATGGCTCTATTATTCAGAGGCGCGAGGCTCGCTGTACACGGAGACAAAGCGAAAAGAAGAGAGGAAGCTTGCGCGTGGCGGGGGAGGGGGAATAAAAAGCGTTCGCGCTCCGGCTCGCGAATTCGCCGTCTTTGTCCCGCACGCGCGAGCTGGCTCTTTCTCTTTGAGGGAGCGCGCAGGGTGTGGCTACTGGAGGAAGGGTTGTGTGATATGCTTATATACGTGTACACGCGGAAAAGAGAGATGTGCGCCTGCCTCCTCGTTCTGTCTCTCTCTCCCTGGTCTCTGTACCGGAGCGCAAATATCGTGCACACGTACTCTTCCAAAGACAGCGCGCGGGAGAGGGAGAAAGAGAATAGCTCAACGACGCCGCCGGGAAAAGAGAAAGAGAGAGAGAGAGATAAGCGCCAGTCCTCCCCCTCTGCTGGAATATAAGGGTCGAAAGGATATAACGAATATGACGTCAATTTTAAGGGATGCCAGAGAAGTAATCAGCGCTATGGCGAAAGGGTAGACGACGCGCCGGGATCTGCGAGGATGCCTGCTTGTGCGTGTGTGTGTGTGTGTGTTCGCTGGAATTCGAAGCTTCGACCGGCGACGCGACAATTGTATTTTCGGATTACTTTGAGGGAGCGTAAAAGTGCCGAGGCTGGATGCACTAAAAATTAGGAGACGATACGTTTTTTGGGTTAAGTGAGTAGGTTCAGAAATTTAATAATTTCTCTGCAGTAAATTATTTCCCTCTTCTTGGTATAATGTTTAAATATTTAAAATTAAATGTTACAAATGGTTTAGTGATTGGTATAAAAATCTATTTCCAGCTTTAAAATATAGAATATATTTGATTAAATAATTGTAATATGAAAAAATTGATAATTAATTTGTTAAGTAGATCAAGTCTTTATTGGTAAGACATGCATCTTATATCCACTAGTGGAAGTAAAATAAAATAGATCTGCATAAAAAATTAATAAGATTGAGAATTTCTAAAAGTTTCTTTTATTCAAATGAAAGATTAAACATACATCTACTGAACCATCTGGATTTTCATTAATTGATTTTTTTATTTACTATATTAATTTATTAATTACAATATCTTTTATTAAATTAATAATCTGATTTGTATTTCACTGTTAAGAATTTAATTAGTTAGCAACTTTCTATTTGTATTAATATGGAAATGGGAACAAATTAAGTATGTCTTAACAAAATTCTTTTTTACGCAAATAAATATGTTAGTCATTTTTAAATTTTTGAATATTTTTCATATATTCATTCACAAATAACACGTAAATTGAAATAAATCTTATTATATCTGTGACTTCTCAATATAGTTGTTTAACCTTAATTATCATGATTTTTTGTTACAATCTTAACGAAAGTAAATGTCAAAAATATCTGCCGTAGATTTTGATTCAATGCACTATTTCAAACTCATATTCTTAATTATTCAGTAAGGTATCAACTATTAATAATTATCCTAATTATCATTTTAAATTTATATCAATTATTAAAAATATTTTTTATTTAAAATTTCTGTTTTGATCACGACTTTGTTTAAACGATCGAAAACCAAAGTTATTTATGTTCTTCAGCTTACTAAAAAAAAAGTAAATTAAAAATTTGAATTGCATACATATAATCAGTTTGCTTTTAAATGAATAAGCGAATTTACTTTTTATAAAAATTGATTATTAACAACTTAAAATATCTGTCATCTGGTCAAGTCCGTTTGTTTTGATACCCTCTTTAATGTAAAATTTCTAGAATTGTCTTTTCAATCGTTCTGTAGTAAAGATGCGTTAGATCTAAGTGAATAGGACAATTTTTTCACAACCACTTCCCAAGATTCGTAAAGACACAAAGATAATACGACAAATACATTAAAATAAAATAGTAGAATAATTAAAAGAGTCTTTTTTCATAAATAATTAATATTTAGTAATTTTCTTTATTTTTAAAGTTTGGTATATTTATGAGGAACGAACAGTGAAAACAGAAGAAAAGAATAAATCCTCACCTAATACAGGTCCAAAGTTTTTAATGTAACTAGTTCGATTTACTAGTTTGTAGTAATTGAAATAAGTGTAATTTAAAGTTATGGACATAGTAATTATAATCGTATTTATAGTACCTATATTATTTAGATAAATGCTATATAATAACTCGTTTTCTCCACTTACAGGTAAACATTTGAACATAAACGTCAATTTCTCAAAATCACAAACAATAGACTTGAGCAGTTATTTTAAGAAAGGGCAGATACGAATTATCATTTATTTTCTTTTAACCATAATAAATTTAAATATTCCAATAAAGTATTTTGATAAAATTGCTATAATTTCGAAAGTTTTGCATTAATTAATTTTTTTTATACACCAAGAACTTACGACATTTATTATAATTCAAAAGAAATACCACGCAGCATCCCGAACAAAAGTGGCCAACAATAAACAAACGCCCATCTCGAAATACCAAAACGAGGCGCAGCAAATGAAAGAGAGAGAGAGAGAGAGCGAGATTTCCGAGCCCGTCGCGTGAAAAGGGAATCTCGGATCGAGAAGATCGCCTAGGCTCGCTCCAAACAATAGCAACGTAATTCATAATTTAATACCGGCCAAGCTCTATACGGCCCAAAGCTGCGGACGATAAAAGCATCGGCATACGCTCTAGGTACATATACACGCGCGCATGATAAACGCACCAGCCGCCTATACACACACTTCCACACATCCCCAAGCTCTCTCACGTGTGTGCGAAAGAGAGCTGGTCCGAGCTGCCGCACGCCCCCGCGCTCTCCTGAAAGAGAGAAAGAGAGCTCGAAGGCTGCGCGCACGGATATATAGAAACGCTTAAGTGGTGCATTGGAATATCGCTCCGAAAACCGCCTCCCTCTATCTTTCCTCCACTCTCGCTATCGCGTGTGCTCTTATACTCTCGGCGTCGCCTCACTCATTTTGCAGTCGGCCGCCGGGGCCGCCGACGACGACGACAGCCTATTGTTTCAACGTATTAGTCATTCGACGTATCGCAAAGTGTGTGGCGGGGGGACGGGGCTTCTCTGCCTCCCCGCCGCAGCCTCCCCCACCCCCGTTTCTCTCTCTTTTATACCCCCGCCTCCGCGTCTCCCCCCAGAGGGGCTCCATCTCGGCCACCCCCGCCAGCGTCGCGGCCCCCTCCGCAATCAGCGAGCTTAGGGCGCTCGCCGCCGCGCGTCGCCAGCTCACGGCGCGCGCGAGATACAGCCGAAGACGCGGGAGGTGGAGGGAAAAGGCCATCAAGTGCTTTTTGCGCGCGCGAGCGAGCTACCTGTATGTGTGTACGTGGAGCTGTGTGTGTGTGTTGCGTGTGTGTACGCGCGCGGCTTGGAGGGCTTCGATTTTACTGCGAACGCGCTCGTTACGTGGCTTAAACGCTGAAAGCTCACCTCGTTTGCCGTAAGGGCCGCGCGCCACTCACGCGCGCTCGCGTTTTTTCGTCGCCCCGCGCGAGCGAGAGTATATCTCAGCTTCGAAGATCTTCGACGCGATGATGCCCTCAGCTCTCTAGCCGTCTGAGAACAACAAGCCTGAATAATGACGAGCGGCTAATGTGTATACGCGATTGCGGAAGAAAGTAGGAATACATCTTCGGGCCGTTAAGCGGGGAGAGGAAAATCAGGACGTTGCAGTTTTAATGCGGTTTGTTCGGCAAGTTTATAAAGCGGAGAAAGCCGCAGATGTGTGTGTGTGTATTCTCGTGCGGCTTTCGAAGTTCATGTCGATAATAACTGTATCGTGACGCGGTTCGCTGCAGCCGCGCTTTTTTTCTTGCGCTCTGCACGCGCGTAGAGAGTTGGAGAAATAGCCGCAGCAGCCAATGGCTTGCTTGAATTAACTTGAATTACGAGGAAGGCCTTTGATGAAGGTTTTATTTTAGCTTGCGGGCAGTCAAACTTTTTTTGATTGTTTCGGAGTACGTTTATCAAAGTTTGTGACCGTTGATCACTAGGAGTAAATTTTTTTCTTTTTTACGTGGACGTTCGTGCTTGTACGGGTGCGAAGCTCGCGTTCATCAGAATCAATCCCAATTCGATAGTCGATTCCGGGTAAACATAGGTGTGCGTAAATGGACAGACGTCGGGAAATATCAATTTCGCCTATTATAGAAAGACTGAAACAACATTTTTGAAAGATCAATAAAAACGTTAAAACTTTCTTATTTAAGTCAAACAAAATTTAAAGTGCAATTGAACATGTGTCATAAAATATGCCAGTTTTGACACATTTCACTAAATATTAGTTTATTGCATGAAAAACATAGATAAAAATATCTCTGTTACAAAGTACGAATAATGCAAAAATAAAACAACAAAGACTATAATCAAGTTCAAAAATAATAAACATGCTTTTCCAAATAGAATGCTAATTAAAGTTATTTTATTCAAATAAGAAAAGCATTCTACTTGCAGAATATGTCCAATTATTATTGAAGAAAATGTAATTTACCAAGGGAAATTGCAATTTATATATATAAGAGGTAAAAAGTGACTTATGCAACAACTACTTTTTAACGACCTTTATCATTGACTGCCTATGCAGTATTTATTATTACATAGTGCATAGAAGCTATTTAGTAGTCAGAGTATGATCGATTTGAAAGTCCGCGCTCACGCTATTTGCTGATCAGCAGGAAAAAAATTTACCTATACATATTGCACAGACCTTGATTTATTCTTTACTCATAAAATAAAAATGAAATCAATAGTATCTTTAAATAAACATTCAATATTTATAAAAGTTTTGAAATTCAAAACAATTCAAAGTCCATATCTTTTTCAAAAGCCTAGACAGACAGAAATAACATACACGGTAATATTCAATATAGAAGTTCATGCAAAGGGAATGCTTTCTCTCAGTAGTAAAGGAGCCGCGCAAGTCCGACATAGAGTGAAGTATACTCGTATACAGCGAGGCGGCGGCGGCGGCGGCGGCACATACGAGAGCGAGAGCGAGGGTAGGTCTTCTTTGAAAGTTATGCCAACGATGCGATGCGCCTGCAGGACAAGATTGAGGAGCAACCGCGCGGAGAGTTATACTTCCGAGGTCAACCAGCGAACTCGTAAACAGTGCGAGCACCATCCTCCATTCTACCGGTTCGTTGCTCGAGCGATTAAGTGAACCGAGAATTAAATTGAGCCTCGCGCAAACGAACCCGAGCGCCGAATTTTAATTTAAATTTGGGGGGAAAAAAATTAGAAATTTCGCCGGCTGCGGGAGAAAAAAATTCGCCGAAACTTTTTTTCCATCGATACGAGAAAGTTTGCTGCCGCCCTCCGATGGCTTTGATTGCGAGGGAATTTTGCAGTTTGATGATGTATTACAACTCGAGCGATATAAATAAAAGAAAAAGCGTAAAAATCCAGGCGCTGGAGTAATCGTTAATAACGAGGCGTGTACGAACGAGCGCGCGGTTGCCAGAAACTTTCGGCACGCAAATAAGCCATATTCCTTTGCTTTGCCGTGCATATTTCAACTTTGGCCAGCGAGAATTCAACTCCCCTTTACCTCGTCCGTATTTAAAATCGTCTTTGGCAGCACTCGCTAGACCCTTTTAGAATTCTCACCGCAAATCAAAATGCATTTTCTCATTTTCATATGTGTATCTACGCTACCCGCGGAATTATAATTTACAAATTTATTAGCCCAGTGATAGTGGTAGTGTAGCGTTTTATTTATAATTAGTTCTTTAAAAGTCTACAAAATCTTGTACAAAAGTCAATGGAAGCATAAGATGCTGATTAATATGAAATAATAATATTTAATTGTTTGAGTAAGAATTTCATTAAAATTTAATATATAATTATTACGAATAATATTTTATTTCTTCCTTACAGCAACCATTTATTACTTTTTTTTAAAGAGTAGCCACATAAATACAATTTTTATGTAAATTAATTTGATCTCAATTTTTGCCTAGAGCTAGTTTTCTGCTACCTCTTGAAAAGACTATTTGTAGTTCAATAAGTCCACTAGATTAAAAAATATTTGATGTTAATATTTTTAAGAAATTTTTTAATTGCTCATATATTTAGTAAACAGGTGGCCTTTTTTAACATATAAGAGCTCATTTTTATATTTTTAATCAAGATTCATAATTTTAAAAAATTTAAATAAAATAAAACTCTTTTTACATCGATTTTTTGTATCATGATATATGTTTATGAAAATTTATTCAAATATATACTCGCAAAGCTGAGATATTTTATAATTGGTTTATAATAAAAATAAAAATATTATTTTTCTACTTTAATTTATTTTAAAATAATCTAGAACATTTTCAATACACTTAAAACTATGAATTTGCAAATAATTTTAACATGCAAATATATTGCCATTTGCTTTGCTCGTTTGAAGATTTGATTTTATTGATATTAAAATTTATTTTTTAATGCTATTAAATGGCAGTGATTTATTTAAAAAAATTTCATTTAAAACATTTTTTTAATGTTTAAATTTGTTAGCGGAAGCTACATATCAAAGAGTTTGCAGCGATTTTTTTATTAATTCAATGCTCTGATTAAAATACATTTATATGTATACCATTTAAAATAAAATATTTTCAGTATCGAAAAATAAATGCACTAATAGATAATTTCTATTTATAATAAATCAATATAGCTAAAAATTTCAATATATTTTTTTAACAATCTAAAAGTTTAACTATATGTAGATATAAGAAAATTAAATCTCAAGATTAAAATGAGCTCCAAAGTTAAAGGTAACTTAACACTCTAATACCAATCAGCGTCCTCGAAAAGCAAAGAATCCAAGTGCCACTGATTTCTCAGATTCGAGATTTTCGACTCCACTCTCTTCCTCTCTCATTCTCGTATTGTTTGTTCGACAAGGTTATAACGACGCTCGGTGGCGAGCGAGCGCTGCCAGTAGCACTAAAAGAGGGGACGGGGGGTGAAATCTGTTTCTTTACACAGAGAAGAATATCAATTGTTGGAAATACAAAGGGCGAGAGAAAGAGGCGTAGTCGCAGCAAAGAGAGAGGGAGAGTATAAGGCGCTCGGCTGCCGCGGACTTGCTATTGCCTTAAGGAGGAGAGCCGCGAGGAAGGAAGATGAAGTCGAGGGTGCCGCGCGCGCGCGCGCCTGGCAGCACGCCCCTATACAAACCAAATTCTTAAGAGAATTTAACCGTTTGAATAGCTCGCAAATCCATTGCAAATGTTTACATGGCATTTCGCGCGGGTTATCGTGCCTTTCTCCCTCGAATTTTTCAATCCCTCTGCACCCTTCTGGCTTTTTTTACTTTTGTTTCCTCTAACTTTCCCTTTTGTGAGGTCTTTTAATAATCACTTGTATATTTGCGTTTTCGGTGATTTGTAATCGAGATGTGATTATGGATTTAAACCACTAGGTCAAAGAACGTGGATCTTTTTATTCTTTAAACAGATTTAATCCAGTGTACTGTTTAATGAGGATTTTAAATTTTTTGTTTACGTCAGGATTTCAAAACAGTGTAAGTAGAACAAATATTTATCTTTAATTCAAAGTATTAGCGCGCGAAGATAATCTTTCTATTACTCAAATGATGATGTTTGAATTTATTATTATTTAAAAATTGAAAAAAGTAAATAAATAGATTAATATGTAATACTTCCGTAAAGCTAACTCATTTATAAAATTATTTAATTCAGTTTAGATTTGTATTAATTTCATCTAGATGTACAATAAAATAACTACGAATGTTAATTCATTCCTATTTAGAAGTTAATCAATTATGACGTGATTTAGCCTTAAAATTATTGAACTAAAATTAGTTTAAATAAATTATTAGAAAACATCCAAACATCTTATCGTATCTTGTCAGTACGTAACTCATTTAAGTTTATAATTCTTTTTCTTTTCGAAAAAAAAACTACTAACTTAATTTCAGCTTTCGTGCATTAAGCCATTTAACCTGTAATAAAAAACCTAATAAACAAATAGAACGGCTAATCGCAAAGGGCCGAGAAAGCACATATACAGCCGGGAGAGCGAGGCAAGGCGCAGAAATCAGTCTGGAGCGAATACGGGACCGCAACGATCAGTAGTCTGCTCGGTGGTAGTTGGTCGTCCGCGGTTACGGAGGCGCGCACTCGCGCGCAGGAGAAGAGAGAACCGCGACTTGCACGCCGTCTTAGCTCCTCGAAGGAGCAGAGAGAGAGAGAGAGCGCCGGCAACCCAGCAAGAAAGAACGGGGGGTGGCAGACGCTTGCGCCGGGCTCCCCCCTTCCCCCCTTCTCAACTCAAGACAAACAGTGGCGGTGTCTTAACAAGTGGACCAAGCTGCGCCCAAGACAAAGGGTAATTGAGGGTAGGGATTAATACCCCTATACAGGCTAGAAATCCAAGCTCTTCCAGTCTCTTTGGACTTCTCGAGGTGAATATATCCATCCCTCTCGGTCGTTCCTTGGCGGCGGCGCGCGAAGGCCTTCGTGTGTCGAAAAGGAAGAGCGCGCGCGTCCTCGACGAGCTAGCCGGCTCTCTCTCCCCGCCGGGAAATGCCGGGGTCATCTTACTAATTAAACAATCAAATACGGGCAGCGAGAGGCTATCAGACGTGCTGCTCTCCTTCCCGATTCTCGCGAGACCAGCAGCGCAAGCTCCAACACACAACGGACAGAGAAAGGAGATCAATCGATTAACTTCCCGCTTCTCCTCTCTCTCGCTTACGCTGGCTCTCTCTCACGGCAAACTTCGATTGGACCTTCTCGTTAGAGCCGACCCGCATTTTCGGCGATCTCTACGGCGGAGCTGCTGCTCCGATGCTTTCTTAACTTTGCTTTACGATCTTTGACTTTCCATCTACGTGCGGTGCAGCCGAAACTTTCTTAACAGTAGAGTGATTGTGCATGGTGCAGACGTACTTCTCCTTCGGCTTTAAAGATTTCAAGCAGATTGATCGCGAATTTAACATGCACCTTTCAATTAAACATTGAACCATAAATACAGTCATCGCCGACAACCCTGGTAAACACGTTCGGGACATAAAAAAGGTACTCGGCAAATTTACGCTCGCGACACGTATCGAAGAAGTACGTGATTGCCCGATTCCCAGGAGCAAAGAGGGAGGATATACAGCGGGATCCCGAGCCTAAGATATCTTCGACTCGCGGAAAACTTGGCGCAGCTTTAACGAGCCAACGGGGGGAAAGGCGGCGCGGGTGTATAAGCCCGGCGCAAGCTCGAGCTCGAATTATAATACAAAACGCCATAACTATGCTCCTAATCACACTTTATTCTAACAGGTTCCCTCGTAACGAGCCGCACTCGTCCTCCTCCGGAATTTCCTCGAAGGAGCCTCGTAAAACGTAACCACCCCATCGAGAGAGAGAGAGAGAGAGAGAGGGAAGGTAGCTCTCGCGTTCGCGACGTCCTTCGATAAGCTGCGAGCGCTTCAGACGCACCCACCGCCACCCACTCTGACTTTCGCTGCGGAGCTGCAGGCGCGGGTAATCCCCGGCCGTTTCTAATCACAATTTTAATGTCGAAAACTTCCTTGATTTCCCTGTTCACGCGTCAACACGAGATACACGCGCGAGAGCTGCAGCCGAACGAGAGCCTGCGAGAATGCTAACTTTTACTCTAGGCGGGAAACTTTTACTTGCCATGATAATGTATTATTAGGGCGAGGGCTAGAAGAGCTTGTATCCGGGGTTAATTAGCCGAGCTTTCGAGATGATAGCGAGAAGCCGAGCTATTAGACGTATCTATTCGTATGTTCATCGGTATCAGCTATTTTCGAATAAAATCCTTCCAGCTTATTAATAGACCTAAACTAATAGCCGAATTTAGAGAAGATATAGAGAAACGGAAACTTTCAGATGATCGTCGAAAAGAGCAGCAATCCCAATTGAATAAGGTCGTAATATCGGAATTCCAGATGTTCTTATATCTAAGCAGGCAGGAGAATACGGCAGCCGTCTTATACACTACAAGACATTCCTATCAGAATCCCCGACATAGCTCCTCGCTCTCGACGACAATGGGAATTCGAATCGCGAGCGAAGAGGCTCATCCGAAAGCAAACCGTGTATGATTTCCCCCTCGCGCGCGCTGCACCGCCGACTTTATTCACGTGGATTCCAGAGACGAGCATTCCGAATCCCCCCCTTCAATCGCGTATACGTCGTGAATCAGTATGGATAAACCGACGGCTCGTATGTTTTTCTTATCGACAAGCCCTGAATAAACAGCCTCGAATTACAAGTAAAAATGGTGTTTGCCGCGGTGTAATTGCCTAGCAACGATACACGAACAGCGGCACACATCCAGCCAAGTCAATACATTAATTGTCGAGTTCATCGTGCGGCTTCGATGAAAAGCCGTCGTCCTCGCTTCGATACGTAACGCGAGATAGCATCGAGCCTATCCGCATAAAAATTTAACGATTCCTCGTTACGCCAGCCGCGGCCCTGTATCGCAAGCTTCGATCACCCGTTGCGTGAGTTCAATTGTAAAAGAGTTCGCGGACTTTTATCCTCCCCCGCTTACGGCGTATATACGCGCGGATATTGAGTCTCGCCGCTGCAGAGAAGCGGGTGTATAGAAGGTTCATAATAGCGCTTTCGCTTTTAATGGCTGAGCGAGCGTCTATATATATGCATCGTCGAACGCCCTTTTACCGCCTCTCGCGCGCGCGAACTCGGTTATCGGTGCTTTATGCTTTCGCCTTTATTGTTCGATCAACGTCCCGCGCGCGCGCGCGGGCGAGAGCGTCACCTCGCGCGCGCAAGCGACAGACACTGAGGGACGGATGGGGAGGCGGGGGTCGAGCGCGGAGGTTATTAGAAACTTATTAGAAGGTTATTTCATGTCAGAAGGCGCGAATTACGCTTTTCATGCGGCAGTCGATAAACCGGATCAATCTCGCCGCGGGCTGGATTAAATTGTTATGGAGTGCGCGGGACTTTGGCTTGATTTTAAGTGAATATGCTTTGATATACTGTTATTTTCACGGCGTTAATATGTTTATTGAAAGTCGTTAACTCGGGTCCGATTAAAAAGCAGTTTTCAGAATATGTTTTGAAATTGGAAAATTTAAACGGTACTTGTATTAGTCTTAGCAACTGCTGCAAAAATATTTCCGTTCTACAACCAAGCATTTTTGCTGTTCAACGTCGAGTTCAGGCTCGCGCAAGTGTACGCATACATCACTCGGCCAGCGGCCGAGATAAGACTCGGATGGATCGTTATGCCGGGCGACCTATGATTAATAATTACTCGAGCGCGCCCGAGCCTCTTTATCAGATGCCAGACGAAGCTGGAGTTACCCCGATAACGAGTAATCAAAGCCGTCGTGCTGCACCTGCACCCACACACACACACAGAGAGACGCCTTGTACTGATTTGCTCTGATATATTGCGCCCTTAGCGGCCCCCTTTAAAAAAGACTGTGTATTGTTCAAATTAATTTCGGTCGTTAAGTTCGAGTGTAAGCGTACACGAATGGCTCTTACGTATCGATCGACTTAGTCGCTCTCGCGGGTAGAAAAAAAAACCAACATTATTTAAGCACGGACGATCGGACGCGATGGCCGTTTCCTACTTGCCGCGCGCGAGGCCCTCTTTACCCTCTCTCGGCCGCGCGCTCGAACGGCTTCGCGCCCTTGTAAATGCAAATTTCTTTAATAACCAGCGCGGCATATATTTCAAATTAATACTATGTTTCGCGCCCGAACGGCCTGTACAATCGTATGTGACTCGTTCGTTTCTCTCCGATCCGCGGCACGCACGGCTGATTGTGGCCCGGCGGTCTATTGTATTTTTAACAAATCTTTATTGCTGATCAGATTTATATTCGTGCTTCGAATTGATTTACTTTTGCGTGTACGATTCGTTATATTATTTTAGGTTGATGGTCAAGAATTGATATTTATTGAAATTTTAAATAAAGCGATAAAAGGGGAATAAGAAGAATTAATTGATTGGAGCACGAAAAAGTGTATTTTTAAAGATGTATGGTGTATCACGATAAATTTACAAATTCGGTACATCGAAATCAAATATAAGTATTCCAAATTATTAACACGCATTAAATTAAAAATTCCAGGACCCACACTGAATAGTCTTCCTTTTGTCTTTTCTTACGGTGTTCATCCGTACCCTCTGCATATCCCCCTATCAATTTCCATCCCTCCCTAAACAATATCGCACGAGCGTTAGGAATCGGAAAGGTAGAGGAGGTAGGAGAGCGGGATGCCCCCTCGGAATTCTTTCGCTCGTATTATAAAATATTGACGCGCATCGTTCCGCGAGTAAACGAAAGCTCGCTCCCAATGAGGCGCCGGTCGCGAGCGATAGCTCTTCTTTTGCCTATCGACGAAGGAGGGGCCACGCGCCGAAGATAAGGGACTTGCTCAATAATGCAGCCCTTGATTTTCGAGTTTTCATGACGAATTTCGTAGTTGGCCCCCCTCGCGTCCTCATCCAGAGACGTACTTTCCCGGGGAGAGCGAGGGCGACAAGAAAATCGACTTCTCCCTCCTGCTGTCTAAAAATCCAATTATCGGCCATTGATAATTCATCGATGCTTATCGAACGGGTCGGCGAGTGCCCGTGTTACGGGAAAATCGGGCTGCCATTGTCGGGCCGACTGGCGCTCATTATACCAGGCCGAGACAATAAAAGCTTTCTGGCTCACTTAGCTCTCTCTTTCTCTCTCATGAGGCCGTGTGCAGGAGAGGTCGTGGCGGCGGCGGCGGCTAATAAACGAGTAATTTTCCATTGGCCCGAATGAAAGGCCGCTGGAGGTGAAAGAAAAAGAGGAGCGTGGGGGTCGGGGGCGAAAGTAGGAAAAAAGTCAGAAAAGACGCGACACAGAGAGAGGGAAAGGCCAGTACATAGAGCTCAATCGGCCGCGGCGAGAGACTGGACGGCGATCTCGGGGATGTATTCGTGCGCCGCGGCGCTTTTGCTTTCCACTCGCTCTCCTCTTTCGGATGAGCGCGAACGAGCGAGCGCGGGAGAAAGAGTATATAAGGGCTCGGGGGCTTTTTAAAGCTCGGTTTTGGTAAAAACACTCGCGAACGAACTGCTGCACAAGAGCGTGTGCTGCTGCTGCTGCTGCTGCTGCTTCGACTAAAGTGAGAAAGAGAGCCAGCTCGCTGTGTGCGTGGGTGTATGAGTGTATGTAGGGAGAAAGAGGAGAAGAGAGAGAGAGAGAGAGAGAGAGCGAGCTGGTCCGCGGCTGATTTCGATTGAATAATTTATGTTTCATTACCGGGCCGGGGCTTATAGGCGCCTTGCAAACGCTGTTCCGTTACATTCAGAAAGGCCTGTGCACACACAGCGCCGCTGGATTCGCCAGCACCACTGCTGCTGCTGCTGCTGCTACTGCAACGCCTTTCACATATTTCCTATAGGCTTTCAGCCGTCCTGAAAAGAATTTTGTATCGAGGGTATTGAGGCCGTCCGGCCGATACCGTGCGCCCAGCTCCTACTGCTAACCCGAGAGCACCCTGCTCTAAATGTAATTCTTTCTCTTTCGCTTCCATTCGGCGTCTTTTTATTTTTAAGCCGCCGACGAGCTGAAAGAAAACTTGGAGCCAGGGAAAGACTGGTAATTGGTTGGCTCGATTGGCCCCCCGCTTTCTCTCTCTCTTTCTGCTCTTAAACATTTTTTTCCCTTCAATTATTCAAGCAACCGTGCAGACTGAAAAATACATCGGCCGCTGTCTTAAATCACAAAATATCCGGATGTGCGCGAGAGAAAAAAACAAGCGGCTTTTCTTTGCCTAAGAGCAAAGACAAAGCAAGCCTCTTTTTGCGACGCTGCCGTCTGACTTATCGCGCATCGTTTGCCACGGCACGGCGAAATTGTAGGCTGTATATGTTCCGTCGTCCCCTTGCCCGCACCTCTTGGCTCGGGCGTTTTAAAATTGAATGAGACTCAATTTCGCAAATGTCAACGGATATCGAGAAGGGAAATGGACATTTAAGACAGAGAGAGCTCGATAAATATAACAGGGAAACGGTGTATTGGAGGGTAACTCGTGTAAAAAACGGTGTGTGAATGTCTGTCCCAAATGTCATTGTCCGCTATAAAAAGTGACTTTTTTATTCTTTTTATTTCATACTTGTTTTGATGTATCTTATGTTTCAACATACTTATGATCTAAATGCTAAATAATAAGTTTTTCATTGATTATTAGATGATGCATTATCTTACTTGAAAAAGTAAATAGCTCACATTACTTTCTAGATTATTGTTTATAGCTCACATATTAATATAAAATTTATTTATTTATTTAAATAATTAAACGGGCAGTTTGCCCTTTACAAGTAAAATTTTACAGAGTTTTATTAACAAAGGCGCAAAATAATATATAAAACAACGCCAAAATATATAAAATAACAAAGTAAAAGCATTAATAAACGAATAGTAAAGATTTTAAAGAATTTTTAAAAGATAAAATATTATCAAGCGAAGTAATACGATCAGGTAGAGTATTCCAAGATCTCTTTAATCTATTAATAATAGAATAAAATCCGAAATTCGAGTGATGCGTGCCTTCCATAAGCGGTCTATGGCAGCGCAAATTATACGAAACGTTTCTATAACAAAAGAGATCAATTAACGAATCACAAATAATTACATATTCGCCTTATCAAAGCATAACAAGTTAAAAATGTACATAAGTTAAGACATGGTTTTATTACAAAAAATCTTGACGTCAACTAGTAAACTCCCTATCAAACGTTGACAAATTAATAAAACTAATATTAGAAAATAGCTTGGTTTGTCGAAGATCATTTTTTTATCTTCTCAAAATGTTAATGTATCGAAGATTGATTTAAAATTTCTTTTAGCAGAAAAGAATTATTATTTGATACAAGCTTCATCAAGACTTGAGATAGTATTATCTTGCTTTTATTGAAAACTATAAGATTTATTCATTTAAGATTCAATTTTTGATTTTAAAAAATATCTTGTCATTTTATTCTTGGAGCCAAAACAACTTCAAGCCAAGAACTTTTCAAAATTATGAATTTTGTGAATAAAAGGTTTTCTATTTTTTTGATAGCTGTAAAGCTATGTAACATCCTCTTTAATTGTAATATTCTTCTTTACTCATAGTAAACTCTTACTAGAATGCATATCGTATTAATAGGTGAACTTCTTATCTCATGGTTTAATACACTGAATTTATTTCTTTTTTATATAAAACGATACTTATGTAGGACTCAATTAATTCAAACCACTGAGTATTCTTAAAAACGTTTTCTTTTTTAATTTTTGTTAAATTTCCAAATTTCTACAATTAAATAAATAATAAAGCAATCTAGGTATGTCCTAATTAGGATCTCTTTAATTTTTTAAGCGGTTATAAAATGTTTATTTTGTGCTTTTCTATATTAGGCTATAGTAAGATCGTTTTTATTAATAGTTATTTTTTACTTTTCTATATTAGGTTATAGTAAGATCGTTTTTATTAATAGTTATTTTTTACTTTTCTATATTTGGTGATAGTAAAAACTTTGTCACGCCAACTTTATTAACATAAAAATCATTATAATATACATTTTGAAGATCAGAAAAGTTGTCTTACAACATTCGACTGAATCTACTGACATTTTTTTAAGCTGAAAACTGCTTGAAACTTTCAACTTTTTCTTTATCAGTACTACTGAAAGCTGAGTTTTTTATTTTCAGAATCATTTTCAACTAATTAATAAATAACTAAATAAATTGTTTTAATAGTAATTTATTTGTTAATACATTTTAGATATTATAATAATTTACATATTTTGTATAGTGAGCATAATTTTGTAAGAGAACTTAAAAAATTACCAACTTGAGCACGACCTAAAAATTCACTAATCAATACAATCGAAGCAAAAAGAAAAACATTTACTCTACTCCGTGATTCCCATACAGCTGCAAAGATTTTTTCCCCGAGAGTTTGCGGGCGGGCTCGCGGCCGAATCGAGCTCTTTCTCTCACTCTCAGCCCAAGAGCCGCACACAGGCGCACGCACACGCAATTTGCCGACACTTGTCGTCGCTCTCGGCGTCGTCATCGCCGTCGTTTGCGTGAGTCGCGCGAGCGCGCGGTGACGTCGGTTAGCCTCTGAGCGGGCGGCCCGGAGATCCATCTTGCCTCTCTCTCTCTCTCTCTCTCACTACTATGCTCGCTCGTTGTCGTCGTATATACCTGCCCCACCCCCGTCAGTCTCACTCATACTCTCACACGCTCGCGTTTTGCGTTGCGGCCCAGTTGACTCAAGCTGCGCGCGCGAGGATCCCACGGCCCGTGAACGCGCCTAATTAAATGCCTACCCACAACAGACGCCGCGCCGCGCGCAGACACGCGCGCGATGTTTACACGGGCTCTACTTTGAATGCGCGCCTACTCACTCTCTCTCTCTCTCTCCAAATTGCTCTTACACGCGAGTTCGCGCGAGGCTTTTTCGCCGCCGACAACTTTGGATTGTTGTTGCGCGTAGACTAAGTCGCGGCGCGCTTACATTAGCCAACTATAATTCAGAGAGTGCCACTTATTGACGTCTCCCGCGCAAAGCTCGCGACCGACATCCTTATTGTTAGAAGCGTTCGGGACTCAAGTTAGTTAAGATAGGAATGCATTAGTGCTTTTACCGATAGATAATATTATTTTTCTCGAAATTCTTAATTACAGGATATCGCGGCCGAAGGGGCAATAAAAGACAATCGTATCCATTGTAAAAATTAAGGAGGGGGGTCGAACGCTCAGCGGGGGTGGCCGATACCGCGCGGCAAACGAAAGGGGGGGATGAAAAAGCGCGGAAGGTGGGTAGAAAGTCAGAATAGTGAGCCGGGACGCGCGAGCGTATAGATTTTTATGCAAATTCCCAAGATATCCGATCTCGGCGGACGATAGCGCACGGAACATGCACATTGCGGCGATACGTGCCTACCTAGAAAACGACCCTTCGATCCCTCCTGCCGCCTCTTTTTTCTCTCTTTCTCTCTCGCTCGCACGACGGCGCTTATATAGCGTACGATCGGGCCCGATATCGCGCCCCCGCAAGCGCAAAAGACTCGTTTTCATTGGCCGAGCGTGTGCAAGCGCGCTAAACTTGCCCCCGTCCTCTTTCGCCTTGCCTCGGACTAAAAGTGAGAGAGAGAAAGACAAATGAGAACGTGATGAATCGTGATTACGGCCGAGTTTGCGCTTGACTTATACCTGTGTACGTCCTCTAAGGCTACTTTAATTAAATATATGTGCCTTTTTAAATCACTCGCGCGCGCTCTGCCGGCTTTGCGGAATGTATATCTCGATGCAAGAGCCGGGA
The DNA here is from genome assembly GCA_900480035.1 of Eupelmus urozonus. NCBI lineage: Eukaryota > Metazoa > Arthropoda > Insecta > Hymenoptera > Eupelmidae > Eupelmus > Eupelmus urozonus. The sequence continues at coordinate 29,714 of UELX01001837.1, forward strand.
AAGTTGCTGTGTGTATATGCATGACGAACAATCGCATGTGTGTGCGTATATACATTGTCGCTTGGCTTACAAAACGATAATCCGGTGGAGTGGCTGATCACGCTAAAGAGCTATAAATGCAACTAATGTATTTATGCGTGTGTGATGAATACGCCGCTCGCCAGCTGGCGTTTTTATGCTGGCCGATAACCTGAAGTGGGGAAAAATTTATTAGAAAAACCTTTTATTTCTTATTCGCTGGCTACAGGGTTTCTCGCGAGATAAACTTGAGTTTTTATGCTTATTCCACGAATGCTATAGGCTATTCTACATTACATTTTTCTTAAATTAATCAGTGCACGCAGTGACTTATTCAGAACAATAAGTTGTGTATAAGAATTATTTATTATTAATAAATTTAACTGTAACTCTTAAAAGCTGCATGGTTATAATACACAAATACGAAAAATTACTACTAATCAAACAAACTGCATAAAAAGTAAATGATATTCAACTTTAAAAACACATAGCCCGTTTTAAAATATTTCATCGCAGAAGCACCGTGCGGAGGGCTCAAGTGGAGGGCGGGCGGCTGGAGGCTCTCGCGCGGCAGCGACGTCAGATCGCCACCCCTTTCCTATCGCGAAGCTCGAGCTAAAGCGCAGTTTTCCAGTCGATAATAAGGCGTGCTAGAGCGAAGCGAGAGGCCAGCACGCGCGCGCGCGCGCTCAACCCTTCGATGTCTTACCGGCACCGACTGCCGTACCGACCGAAGTCATTTTGCTCTCGCGACCATTGCCTGGAGAATGCTACTCGGAGGCTCGAATGAGCCGCCCCCGCATTAGCCAGCGCCTTGCGCGCGAACCCCTTCGATGCATTGGTTAAGGGAGTTTTTATGGGAATTTTTCGTGTTGTCGACGCGAATTGATGGATTGAAAGTTTTGAAGATTGTTGAGCTTTTTGAGGAATGATAAAGGCGGTAATTGTACGCAAATATTTGACGAATAATTAGTTGGAGATGATTTTGCGAGAGGTTTGTTTGTCGAAGAATTTGAAAATCATAACTCTTACACTTTCTGATATATGTGAAAATAGCTTGCAATCTTTCGTTAAAAACAATAATAAGACATATTAAAAACTATATTAGAAAACGTGCTTTAAATTAAAACAATACAGATATATTTGAATTACTCAATCAATATTAAAGAAATAAAAACTAAGTAAGATCCTTATTCTACAATGAATAAAAAACCTCCCAGCACCAATACAATAAAATAATATAATTTCCGCACAACATAAAAAGAACTCGTTTCGCGCTGCTTCAGCGCATTAGGGCGAGCCACGCGCGACAGTAGCAGCGAGGCGAAAGGAGCGCGTTTGTCAGCGGGAACCCGATGAAATAAATCGATCGCCGGGGCGCCAACCATTTGTTTCCGTCCGCGGCAACGGTACCTATCTGTCTATTAATGTTTTGTATTCCCGGTAAGATACGACCCCGGGGACGCGATTCATTTATATGGCGAGAGAGCCTCGCGCTCACCACACACATACACAACCATCTAGCCCACGATGCCAATACTCGATCGGCGGTAGAAGCTCGTTTGTCATCGGAGGGCCTCGACGTTTGCCGACTGCCTCGTTTCTCTCTCTCTCTCCGGCTCGCCTACTCGCGAATCAATGAATCGCAAGGAGCGCAAGCCCGCGCAGGGCGACAAAGCCATTAATAATTGCGCGAGCGCGCGCAAAACCCTTCCGTTCTCGGCCAATATTTTTCTACTACGCGCGTCGATGTTGTTATCAATCACTCGAGTCGCAGCCGCGTTTGCGATTCTTTCTGCGTGATCGATTCTTTAAGTACAAAGGCTTGATGTGGCTGATTGCGTTGTCGAGGCTGCTTTGACGGAACGTTATTACCTTTTTTTAGCGTGGTAATTTTTATTTCGTTCCAGCTTAAGCTATGTAGTGGACGACTGTTATTTAGAAGGTAAAATATTTCTGGAAAACGGGGGTCTTGCCCGTTATTTAATATATTTTTTAATTACCATCTAAATTTCAGCCGAGCGCCCCATATTATTAAAGCGCAAAATTGTGCACTTTTCTCGGTAAAGAAGAATATGAATCATACATTATCCTTCACTATTCCTCCTATTTACTCTGGCTGGGTCAACTATACAGCGCGCGGGGCTTGGGCGCACTTTTCTCGAGTCAAGACAATCATTTAGGAATTCAAAGTCCGCGGGATTTTAATTAAAGTAGTAATTAAAAATCAAGGCTCTCTCTCTCTCTCTCTCGGCCAGCAGCAGAGCAGCAGCAGCAGCAGCAGCGGCCCGAATGTTTTTTCCTCTCCTGCAGCTTGGGTAATTTAATTTTTACGATCTTGTAAAAGGGAAGGTCTTGGGGAGAATTCCGGTTGGCGGCGGTGGCGGGGCAAAAATGAAATGCGATTTCGCACATAGAAGTCGTACTCGTTCTTTTTCTCTTTCTCTTTCGCTCTGTCTCTCTCTCGAGGGGCGCTAAAAAAGATCGGAGCCACGAGCATAATAGGGCTCGTATCGCGGGCTGTGCTCGCTCTCCTGCATTGTGATCGTTATGGCGCGTACATGAGGAACGCGTCGGAGAAAGATGAGCATCCGCTTTGCGCAGAGGCGCCACGCCACGCGCGCGCGCGCGTATACCTTAGCCAGCCAGCGCACGTTCGCAGGCACACACGCTCGACCTCGCTCCGCTATAATATATGTATAATATTTTTAATTGTGACGTTAAAATGTGTTCTCCCCGGTTTTTGTCTTGTTACCCCCGGCAAGCTACGCGCGCGCTCGCGTTCGGGGTTAGACCTGAAATGCTCCGAGCTACTAGCTCTGTCTCTCGCTGCGTGTATGTGTGTGCGTGTGTGTATACGCGTCGCGAGAGCGGCCAGCAAGTGGCACGAGGGGTTGAGAGCCCGAAAAAGGACGAGAGAAAGAGCCTGTGTGTATACGTGTGTGGACGTCCCGGACGCGCACGTTCCGGACGAGCCCTCGTTATTTATTCTCAGGGCTAAAGAATCACCTCCGATTTTCTCGCTTTTTGCTGACCCTTTTTTACCCACTTATTTCTTTTGACGCTAATTTCGCGAAAAAATATCTCCTTGCAACGCGCGCGGCCACCTTCTGGCGACTCTTAATTGGCAAGTGCTTCGAAATTCAACCGGCGAGATAACAAAATTACGTCTGCGAAAGCGTATTCTTAAATTAATTGACTTTAAGAGTAAGATTTTTTATTTGTCACTTTAACTCTCTCTTCTGTCGTATGTCAGGATTATTTTGTGCGAATAAAAATTTTTAAATTTTTATACATTTTACTTTACGCTGTTTTTGTATATATGTATTTTTTTTTAAGCGCTAAAAAAATTCTGACAGTTTTATAAGTATGCAGCACCGAGAGGAATAATAAAAAATTTTGAAAAATTTAAGCTTTTATGATTATATTTACCTTGGCATGGCGCTCAAAATTTTTCACCAAAATACAGTTCACGAAATATCATTGACATTTGCCCCTCTAAAGTCAAAAATCCGTCGGCACATGAAGTCTCAGGAAACGAAAGAAGCAACAGAATTACATAGCGAGGACGTTTCTCTGCATACAATCTAGCACAATAAGGCCTATCGGAAGCCGTCTACCGTTCGTTTCCACTATCTGGCTGTCTGTCAGTCGACTTCCTGCCTTTCCACCGAAGCCGGTAAAAAATGCGAGTTCTGCGCCCGCGTGTTTATCTATCTAAGTCAGCCTCGCGAAGATTCCCTCTCCTTCTTTCTCTCTCTTATATACAAGACATACGTGGAATGACTTTTTATTCGGCCGCTCGCTGCACGCGATATGAAGAGTGTCGTGACGCTTTATGTACAAAACGTTGCTCGTTGCTTGCTATATACTTCGAACTGTCTGTACTCGCACATGTATTTCTTCGTCTGAGTTGTATAGTCGTGGCAGTACAAAGGCACAGCCGTCGTTTTTCTTTTCTTTATGAAGATTCGATTTACGCCGAGTAAAGGAAGAGGTTGACGTGAAAATCTGATGTTATTTTTTTCAATATGTTATATTACACTACTGATTTTGAATATTTTAAATTATACTGAAGAATTGTGTTTTTTTGAATGCTGATACACTTTAATAAATAATTAAACTTGGAAAGATGCAATAAATCACGAAGAATGTCTGACACAATACTCTCGTAAAATTTCCGTCGCAGTAAGATAGTGCAAGCGTCCATAATCGTTCCAACCAACAATAGAAAGAAAATAATCTTATGAAATATTTGTAATAACCCAAGTCCTTAAATTCTTAGCCAAAACATTAACACGAACGTGGGAGTCAAATGGACGAGTAAAATAATTGCCCCGAGGTGGAAAGTTATATAATGGATTTCTCACACGCCGAAGGGTTTTCCAGCGAGCTTGAGCCGTTACTCCAGGGTAAAGAGGAGTAGGCTATACGGTTAACCTCACCGATAAATCAGACGGCTTGATGAAAACGCGACGGCTCCCGCGCGAAAAGTAGCCAAGCCGCAGCCTCCCTAATGGAAATAAGAGCGCGTCAACGACTCATCGCTGAAACCCGGAACGAAATGAAACAAAATGAAAGAAAAAACACGAGGAGCATCAGGAAATACGCCTCCTTACCCGTGGGTACAGATTCCAGCTCCTCGGCGCGCATCCCTCGCGGCGAGAACGAGAAGATATCAAGATAGAATGATGAAGGTAGCGCGCGCGAGCGTTCGCGACGACGTTATCCAGCGCCTCTCTCCCATTTGCAAAAAGAAATGTAATTAGACTGGGCAGCCGCGGCGTTAATTACCTTTTGCATCTCGCGGGATTTTACGGGCTGCGATCTCTGTGTGCTGCGGAGATTCCTAAATTGAAAAAACAGCGAGCGATGCGCGAACCCGAGCGCGTGTGTCTCGAGTATGCTTTTTTTTAAAGGATTTCTTACCCCTTGCAGAAATATTCGAGATTAAGGACTTTTTCTCGTCTCCGTAGCGTCGAGGTAAAACTTTAAATTTTGCTTCGTTGAGTTGCACTCGACTCTTCACTTTATTAATGTTAAATAGTTCTAATCCTAATTATCAAGATTACGTTTGATTATCAGTTTTCTCTGAAAAGACTTTGAAAAGATGAATTTAATAAATGTAAGTATAGACATAAGAAACACATAAAAAGAAAAGAATTAAGACGAAAGAGGTGAAGAATTGTACGCATGTGATAAATGAAATAGAAAATGAATGACGAGCGTAGGAAGAAAACCAATGGATAAATCGAGGTTTGAGGGGAGGCAGAAGTAGAACAGTCTGCGGCTGGCTCGATGGATGGATACACATACTCCGCAGATGCAGCTTCATTTATAACGGCTGGAAAGGATAGTGCCGCAGGAGTAGGTTCCAAAAGATGCCGCTCGCGAAAAATGCCGACCAACACAACAAGGAAGACGAATCGACGACACAGCCGCACCGCCCGTCTTCCGAACATCGGGGATCCGTCGCTTTATCTATTTCCAGTACCTAATATCTGCGTGCTACGTCTTCGTTACGATCGAGAAAAGGCTACTAAGCAAATAAAATAATTTTTATGCAATTTTTGATAAGTTGCGTGTTTTTTGTTGAAGAACATAGAAAATAATAGATAATTCAAAAAGCAAATAAGGAGTAATCGAGAAGAAAAATGTTCAATAAACGTAGAGTAGTTTCGATAAGCAAAGTTTATGGGCGGCAGTGAGAAAACAACAAGAGAAGCTCTCTCGGCGCAGATACCGCAAGAAGGAGGCGCCGTACAGATGTCCGTTTAAAGTCGTAGGTACTAATTAACAGCAGCGATTCAAGTGCCAAGGAAGGGCTTGTATAGGAGGGAAGAAGGAGGCAAGAAGGAGACGTCGCAAGTGAACGCCAAGGCTTTGAGAAGGAAGTCTTAAGACCGCGCGCCTGTCGTCCCTGGAGAGTGGAAGCGGGCGTTGGCAGAATTAACGGCGGCCCCTACGATCTCGTGGCCCTCTATGCTATCTCCCTAATAATAAACTGGTAATTCCCAATGCTCCTATAAGTTACTCCCTTTCAGCGCCACAATGACCTATGACTGCCGCACAAGCAAAGACGACGCACCGACGTATCCGAATATGAACGACACTCTGCGCTGTTCCGCTCGAGCATGAGCGTCTTATTTCCTTGTACTCGATCTATAGTCTATTTATGAATGTAGTTAGGGTAGTGTGGAACAAAGTTCAAGATTATTTATCTTATCTGAAAAAAACAAAGAATTGTTTTCTTAAAAGAATCTTACTTTGGTTAGTTTAGTTTCGCAATCCTCTTGTACATATGCGTTTGCGTTGAATTTATGGGATAATGAGACTACAGTCTTTGGGAAACAAATTTTGATGAGACTTAAAGAGTCTTTTATTGTATGTGAGTAATTAAAATTATGCACAAATAAATTAGTTAAATAAATCCCTATTTTTAGAATATAAATCAATCTGAATATGCGTCCCTACTGATAAAATTAGTATAACTATAATCTTCCTAATCATTCTTCAACTACAGTGCGTGTCAAAACTATAAAACCACCGTGAATTTTTTTATTTAAATGCGTATATTTTCGATTATCTTTAAAATCACGTAACTTTGAAAGGAAATGTCAGGTGAAAACTACTCAATGGCTAACTTCTTTTAATTTTGTTCTCTTCCAAATAGTGTGTATGAATTTTTCGAAAAATTACTTATTTATAGCCCACGAATGTGTCATAACTATAAAACCATGTTGATTAAAAAAGCTCCCTTATAAATTGAAGGAAATGTTTAAAATACTTTTTAATCACCCATCACCGCTCTCCTAGCAATATTTAAAAAAAAAAAAAAAAATACGGTTTCTAGATAATTAAATCTACTTTAATTTGCTCTTTCTCATTTTTTTACGACATTTCCTTCTAAAGTTATATGATTTTTAATATGATCGAAAATACACGTATTTAAATGGGAAATTTCATGGTGGCTCTATAGTTTTGACACGCAGTGTATTTAGATATTTAACTCTGTTTTGGCTAAAAAATAAAAAGAAATTAAATAAAATACTTCGATGTACGACTTGAATCTCTCCTCCGTAAACATTTTCCGAAAAATTAGTCCTGGGTTTCGGCACCAAAATGTTCCCGCATCAAGCAGGAGTTACAGTAGGAAAGAATAAAAGGATCAACAACTGTGGCTTTTTTAACAACTTTTAATAATTTTCTTTTTTAAAGGCGATTTATTTACTTTGAAGATTACAACGATACTGTCTTAATAACATTATCTTTACCATGCAAAGGCTATCAATTGTTTTTTCATTGAATGTACACATATCATGTAGTCACATTCCAATTTAGAATATTTAATTATTTATATCCGCATATTGATCCGTAACAGTCACACATTTTTGTTATTAAATTTGGTAGATTGAATTTTTAAAATTGAGTACCTTTTTTGCGAGACAAATTTGAAAATGTTTCTGTAGTCTGTTATTAAAATATATAAAGTGATTAATATTAAAATATAAAGTGATTATTATAATATCACAGTTATATAAAGACCAATAAATTAAATTATCAAATCTTTATAGCTATTTCATAAAACTACGTATGCATAAACCCAATTTTTGCTAATAAATTTCAATCATATTTAACTTATTATAAAGATTTAAGATATAAAATATAATGTAATATCTTACTACAGGTAATTATATTTAATTATTACACCTAAAATATTAATAAATAATAATTTGGACTTATAATAATATATTTAACAAATTAATTAAAAGTATAAAAAAATTACAAAAGCTATATTTGCCTTCAACACATGATTGCCAGGGGAAATCTTTGTTATAACTTTCAATGTAGTAACTGAAAGTTTTAAATTATATTTTTATTATAAAAAAATTTTTTTAATTATTCCAAAACTGTTTCTTACTACATCATTCAACACGAACAATATAATTATACATTTTCTATGCTTTTTAATTAAAAACTTACCTCTTTCATTCTCATAATTTCTAAATTCACAACAAAAAGAATCGCCCCCGGGTGGGCTCGAACCACCAACCTTTCGGTTAACAGCCGAACGCGCTAGCCGATTGCGCCACGGAGGCCTGT
>UELX01001838.1:0-37827 GCA_900480035.1 Eupelmus urozonus
CAGCCTCTCTGTCCCTTTTTCTCTCTCTCTCGCTCTCGGCCTCTGTCTCTTTTTATTTTTCTTATACTATCGCGCTCCGTCTCTCTCCCTCCCTTCTGGCCCTGTATCACTCGGCCAATCAAACATGCCCGGGAATTTCCTCGGCGGCTGCAGCCGTATAGAGCTCAGCTGAAAAAAATGTGCGCGCGTGCTTCACGCAGAAGAAGGAGCTAAGCGAGGGAGAGAGAGAGAGAGAGAGAGAGAGAAAGTTACGGGCGCGCAAGCGAGCGAGGGTTGCTCTGCGCTACTGGTTTTTATGGGGGAAACTGGGTCGCCTAATGGCGAAAGCCTCTCGCTGCTCGATAGAAAGAAAGAGAGAGAGATAGAGAGAAAGAGAGAGGCTAACCCTCTCGATTTCTTCACCCGCGGATCTCTCCTTCTCTCTCTCTCTCTCTATCGTGCTCTATGCTGCTTTCCTCGAATACACACCGCTCGTTTTCTTGCTTATTTTGCGAAATGTCGCTCGGGCTATTGTTACTCCCGTTATTTATTGTTCGCGTTTGCCGGAAAACTTTTTCGCTCGTCAGGAAGATCTCTGGCGAGCCTTTTAATTAGAAGCGGAAAAAAGGAGCGAACTTTGGCGATACGGTTTAGTTTTGTTTAGCTGCGCGGGGAAAACTTTGTGAAACGCTAGGATTTAATTAATGTACGGTTTGAAATCAAAAGGCTTCGACAGGCCGCTCGAATTACTATCGGGATAAGTTTTGTTACCGCGACGTCGGCGTTTGCTCTACGCGCGCAGCTACCTCTCGTAATCGAAATGGAAATCCATCCGCTTGTATCGAATTTTCACTGGAAAATGCTTCACTGTAAAATACAATTAACATCGGGAAACGCGATACTATGTTTTTTTCTTACAAGGACGCATCTACGCTCGATATTAACCGCGTGGGCGTATAGGCGCAGCCCTAAGGACTTTTCCGAAATGAGAAATTGATGCACACGTGCGCGCCCTTAGATACGTGTGGGAAAAATAAGGACGAAAAGGGTGAGGCTGTTATGGCGTCGGAAGTTTTCTTTCGGAAGCAGATCGAGAAAAGGGCTGCGCTAATGTTTTTCGGGCGGATATTAACGGACTTTCCTTGCTCGGTTTGCCATTAAAGAATTTCGTTAATTGTTTCTCAGTTTCTTATCTCGTAACGTTTGGAAAATGAATTATTTCACTTGATGAACTTCTTGATAGGCGCGGTAGTTCATCAAAACCCTTAGGTAAAGGCAGCTGCCTCTAATAAATCAGTACGACCGAGAAAAAAATTATGATTTATCCAGTAAACAGAATTCGGCTTTTAAATAAATGCTCGGCAAAGTCTCGGCGAGAGCAAACATTCATTAAAATCCCAAACCGCCAGCGCCTTCGTGCGGTCGTAAAAGAAAAAGCGTCGCCCACCAGCCGATTTTCACGTAAACAAATTTCATTCTAAATAACATCGATCACCCCCGCAACTTGCGCCTGGCCTTGGTACATATTTATTTACTTCAACGAAAAAAAAAAATGAACCACTCGCGCCTTCGCTCAAGACTTAAAAGAGCGAGAAGAGAGAAAAACAGCGCGCAGATACACATCTGGGGCGCGGGCGCACGGGGACACAAGCCGCGCAGGGGAGGGCATAAAAAATAAAGCCGAGGGGGAGTCCTTCGTATAATTTTTCCCCATTAAACACGCGAAATACTTGCATTAAAAAAGAGAGAAGAAGAAGCGCCTGGGAGCCGGAGGGGGCGGCAATTTTCCATCGTCGACGCGCGGTCCTTTAATCTCCCGGGGCTTCCCCAGCGACTTGGCGAAATCAGCCCCGGAAAAATTTTTCGGCGGAGCTAATAAAACCACTCGCGGAGAGGCTGCGTTAAATCAGGCTTCGCTTTCATCTCTCTCTCTCGCGCGCGATTTCTTCTCTTTTCGGGGGACGGAGCTCTGTGCCTATTATGTGTACTTGTGCGTGGATTTTTTTTTGCCGGGGCGAGGGGCTGGATGCGTGCGGCGCGGAGAGAGCGCAGGAAATTGCTGTCTCGGCGAGCTTTTTTGCCTCTTTGATTTTCGGGTGAGTTCGGGGGTTGTGTGTAGGAAGATCGCGGTTGATAAGTTCTATCGCGTGGAGAAAGAAGAGAGGCATTTGTTTCCTGCTTGTCGAAGATGTGATTGGGTATGATACGCTGGAGATTAGGCTTGTCGATTGCGAAAATGATTTTTTTTTCGTTTAGCATGTCATTGATAGGTATTTTTACTTCTGTGATCTTATTGATTGTTTTTCATACATCATGAATGAATGGAAATCAAAAACCATACATGTACATGAACAGAAATATAAACAATTTATTTCCCACTATTATCAAACAATACTTTGAATAAGTTAAAGCATTCTTCTACCAGTCAATTCTTAATACTCGGAAACCTCCCTCTCCCCAGAAAAAACCATCTTTTACACCTCCAATACACAATCAACCATCATTCAAAACCCTTTAGCAGCAGACCTCCAGCTACGCATAACAAATGAACTCATAATTAATGCAAAATCGAAAAGCTCGTAGAAAAACGATGTATATCCCGGGAGCAGTGCCGTTTCGTGGTCAACGTCGAGCGCATTTTTTCCGCGAAAACGCCGTATATAGTTTCGAGCTTTAAGAAGGCTTTCTATCTCGCGAGCTGCGAAGGTCGATGAAACACACTCGCGCGAGCTGATAATTTATTTCTATACGCTCGCTCCGCACAAGGTGAATGTCCCATGTGCACGCGGTCTCTGTTTCTCTTTTTACTATCGATGATATAGGTACGTGAGAATGGGAGCTCAGTTCTTTTTTGCCTCTAGATAATGGTATATAGAGCTGGTCATAGTTTCTGCGATCGCGCGGCCATCGAGACGGACTAAAGGTTATGTGAGATAATTGGAAAAATTGGCGGAGCTGATAGAAAGTACGGTATTTTATATTTTAATGCAACTGTGCTGAAAACTGAAAATTAAGGGCAGCGCGAGTTGAATTAAGTCGCGGCGGGATTTCTGTAAAAAGCTGAATGTAAATTGAGAGCAAGTGAAGAGAAGAAATTCAGATGAAATCGCGATAGATTTTCGATATTCCTCCGCTACTTCTAATTTTAAGCTGGTCTATTAAGCAAAGTACCCGAGCACGAGTAAAAAGTCACGCCTACCTGGAGGGCGTACTCGTATGACGGAGAAAGAAATGGATTACCATAAACCTCTATCATTTAAAACTTCCGATTCGGATATCCGAAAGTTTCACAGCCGCGCGTACACTACGGATATTTGACTTTCAAATTGACAGCTATCTTCTTGTACTGCTCGTGTGTGTCTCTGTTTCGATTTTGTCTCTTCTTCGGCATTTTCGCGCTAGGCAATTTTTTTTTAATGCGATATGTGGTACCCATGTTATAAATAAATAAAAAGAATTTATTTATATATTTAAAGTTGCAAAAAAAAAACTTATAGGAATGACTTTTTATTAAGCTAAAAATAAATTGTAAAATACTATACGACTTTAAAAAAGTTTTTACATCATCTTTACATCAAAACAATTTATCTAGAGCACTTTATTATTAGTTTTAAATTGTTTAAAAATATCATGACTAACATCCTAGTACTCAAAGCTTCTTCAGTTTCGCACTTCCCACCCACGCGTGAAATGCCCTTCGACGCGTCTGTTCCCAAGCGCAGAAAAAAAAATTACTTTACCGCGCCTCGCGGCTAGAATAGTCAACGAGCACCCGAAATATATTACGCATACATAAAATCCATCTCGAAATCCAAGACTTTCAGCGAGTTGTCGTCGTCAATCCAGGCCGCACGTGGACACGAGACTTTCCATCCCGATAAATTATGAAAATATACGCGAGCGCGCGAGATGGGATCCTGATTCGATTCGTCGCGTAAGGGGGGCGGATTTTTCCCTCGGAACCTCCCCCCTCCTTCCCCCTTCTGAAGAATCGCCTACGGGGCATTGTATGCGCGTCAATATATCGATTCCGCTTGCTTGCCCTTCTCGGTCAGAGAACGTGCGTGTACTTTCTAGCTTTCTCGCTCTCGCCCCTTATACTTTTGGCCTGTGCACGTGGAGGGGAAGATGGACAATAATGAGGAGCGATCGGCAATGTTTTTGAAAATTTGATTTTTCTGTTTAGTTAGAGCGTGGGATTCGGTTGGAAAGATAACAGTGTTGAAGTGTGAGAAAGGGCGGATTATGCTTTTGAATAAAAGGTGTCTTTAATTAATTTTAGGTCTGAAGAAATATCAATTCATTTATCTTGGGAACAATTTTCCTTTTTTTATTATTTATTATTATTGATTTATTAATGTCCAAAAATAGTGATAATTATAATTATGTATACTCTATAAAATAAAAATACAAATATTGAGCGGTTAACTGTATGTCAATATTTATGTTACCATAATAAATTTGTTTGTCCAAAATCACATCGCTTATATCATCACAGATTAATGTGCGTATTTTGGTATTCTCAAAAACAAGGAGTAAAATTTCGATAAACATCAAATTCAGTTATTTCGAAATGACTTATTCATTTCTTAGGAGTTTACGACTTTTGCATAATAATGACTTTCTATTTACTCAATATTACGACAGTGTTTTCATTAATAAGAACGGTGAATAATTACAAACGCGACTTATTAAAATAACACGTGCTGTACTTCGCTCAGGCTCTCCCCTTCGTAAACGTCGAAGGAAAAAGCCACGCGCGCAGAAGGTAGCTGAGCAACCCTCCATAGCAACCTCGGGTCCCCCGCGAATTTCCGATCCCTGCCTTTCTCTCTCTCTCTCTCTCTCTCGCTCTATCTCTATCTCTCTTACTTTCTATTTTTATTCTCTCTTATTTTTAAATGTGTATAGTATTATTATGAATGCGAGAGTATATTGCTACCAAGGGGGACGCAAGCTCTCAGTATTGTCGAGTAAAATTGTCTATGCACTTTCCTGGTGGAGGATTCAGCAAGATCTTAGTCAGTTTCTAGCGTCACTTTTTCCAAGGAAATTTCTATGAAAATTAGAATGACTTCAGAACGGCAGTTTTGTATAAAATTAATTTAGATTAAATTTTGATTCACATCCATGCCAAGGTTAATCTAGTGGTTAATTAGATACTCTACAATATTAATATATGCGCTTTAATATTCTTTAATTAGCGTTGTGCAGCATTAGAAAATTCAAATCACTCACTTTTGTAAGCTTCAAAATAATTTTTTACTCTATGATGGAATAATGAAAATACTTTTACTACCATAAAACATTCTTTTCTTTGATTCACAGTTAAGTGTCATTGATGATTATAAACGTAATCTTTATTATTCTTCGTGACGATTACAAGCTAGCAAAGTTCGTGCATGAAATATTAAAATGACCAATATATTTCTGCATCCCACGAAATATCTGCAGATAGGCGTGAAAGTTTGTTTGTATACACCCTCCTTGTGCTACTATTTTCTCTGTGTTTCATTCCACTCTCCTTTTTGTTCACTTTTCTCTTCGCTCTGACTTACTTCATTCCAGACGTATGAATGCAACACACTTTCTCTATATTTCAGTTGCGACGCGCGCTCGCACGCCAAAGTTTCTTTGGATTCTTTTGGTCTTTTCTCGTCTCCCGCTCCCCCTTTTTTTTATATAAGTACATAAATTTTATATTGGCGCAACTTTTTCATACACGCGCTGGCGAACTTCATTGTAATTTCATGAGAGTTCTGCGGGAGTTTGCCGAAGAAGCTCTGAGAACGTTCTAGGCTGATATTATACTTACATGAAGCCTCTATATACTTCAGCTCCTGGATCATGTAATTACTTTAACTAATGTGCTATATCTGTCTTCTTTCTTTAAAAGTGACACGCATTTAGTCCTTATTACTTGAAATTTTTTATGGTTATAAAATATTCACAACTCACGCACAAACATAATAAACAAATTGGATAAATATAATCTGTATAAGACTATTCATAATGTAGATTCAACAAATATATCTGTAGTATTAAAAAACTAAGCGAGTCTATTTTTATTATATCTTTACATGATCGAAAAAATAAAGTTTTATATTTCTAAAACGGATCCTTTTTAGCCGAGCTCGTTTTTCATCAAGCGCGCAAGAAAGCTACATGGAAATCTGAACTTTTTCGTTAGCGCGGCTCTCAGCCGACAGGCACTAAACGCTCCGAATCTCCAGCAATACTGCTTATACACATACCGCGGAAGCTCGGCGTATACACCGCGTTTATATACATCTGAAGCCGCACGTGGCGCTCTTCTCTCTCTATCTCTCTCTCTCTCTCTCTCTCTCTCTCACGTGCGCTTCGTGTATACATACGCACGCTCGCGTACGTAGACGCAATCAGCCTCGGTTATTTTGATAGCGCACGAGCGAACCCCACATATGTGGGGGCTTTCCGGCCAAGATACAGAGGAAGAGCGAGAGAGAGAGAGAGAGAGAGTTCTGATTTCGATCGATCATCTTTGTTGGTTGGAGCAAGAAGTTGAAGCTTATACGGGAGCTGCAATTTTTCAGTGAAATTTGGAATTGGAAGAAATGGGTTATCCAGATTTAGGAGTTTTTAGGTTTTTTTTTGAGATTCTGAATTTTGGTTCGGCTTTGAAATTGAAAAGCCAAATAAACGATTGTGGATTTGATACGAGCGTTAAGTTTTGGTGCAGACTAAACAGATTTCTGTTGTGATATATCAAAGTTTCATTGTTTATTTTTATTACATATTCAATCATTATTTATATTTGCTTAATATCGATATAATCAATCACTCCTAAGATAAAAGTACTCTCTTTTTATCACGCAAAAAGCAATATTCCATAATTCAATATCCAGTTTAATTTTTCAAGGTACGACCTCACCCAATATCAGAAGCGAAATTCATACGGATTTATTACGAAAACCTTTATTTCAAGCCCCTCTCGCGCATTCAATAAAAATCTACATTCATTCCGCCCTGACAACCTACTTACTCTCCCATCATCGCAGCCCCTCCTATCTCTCGACACTCAATTCCAACTCCCGAAACTTCCTCCAGCGAGCGAGCGAAAAAATTCTCATTCTCTCCTCGCGCGTTAAACAACTCGCAGGCTTACATATTTTTCCTTCCCGCTCGGCGAGGAAAAAGCGAAAATCTCTTGAGATGTAATTTCCGCGGACTGAGAGAAAGCCGAAGGTGTAGATAACGGGAGAGTCATTGCGCAGGGCGCGTTGCCAGGTTACGCTCCAGCGATTGATGCGCGATTATATGTATTATTGTAACGCGATGCCAGGGCGGAGCTGGTTATGCGTATATGTATGTAGTCGCACGACTCGTTTTGATCTCGATCTCGCTCGCGTTTCAATTTCCATGTATCGATGAGGGGGAGGCTAGATGTGCGAGAGGGAGCCTGGGAAAAATGTCTTGTATGGAGGGAAATTTGAGATCGTTTGTTTCGTCAGAGTGATTTTTTTATTGAGATTTTTTTGATGTTGGCTTTGCTAGGGATTGAGTTTTATGCGATTAACTATTATTATTAATATTATTCGGCTGTCGTAGTGTTGTTTAATACAAGTAAATCGAGATTTTTTCAATTTTTAAAAATTTATTGCGGGTCATAAATAATTTTTTTAGATATATTAATTGTATTTTAATATCAACTAATTTCACATATTTACATTTTGAACATTGAGTCATTTGAAATCAATATCGAAGAACAAGTTTTAACACTGCTTTAACTTACACTTTATTGTAAAAGTAATACTCCTAATGTACATACTACATGATGGTTAATAAATAGTTTCTTATGATGATATGAGATTTACAAAAGTAAACGAAAAAATATCGCGGATATCATTGGCAGCATGCAACTAGTGCGCACAGCAAAAATGCAGCATTGAAATCTCCATCGCTAGTTCAAGAGTAGTACTGCATCGGGCTATTTCGGCAACGTTCTTTTTTGGTGTATACGTACTTAAATAAATTATTAACTAAACACCAATGTTTGTACAAACATAAATTATATTATTTACGTGTAATTTTAATTATATTTAATTTCTTTCAGATTGGCTATTAATTATCAAATTTTGGATGCGAATGTATAATTATTTTCATTATGTTCTGATATTAATAACATTAAAAAGTATTATAAAATAGGTAAAAATAAATTTTTCTATATTTTTCTTAATATCCTCATTGTGTACGAGTTACAAAGATTCGTATCCAACGCTATTTCTACTAGTATTATTTTGCTCTTTATTGTTTGCGTGCGCTAATGGTAGATAAACCAAACAAACTTGAATTGCTGAGACTGAAAACATGTATCCGCACTAAAAGTATCAGAACAAATTATCGATAATAAAAATGAATGATATTGAAAGAAAAAACATTTCGATTTCTTTATAATACTACACTACTGAACTACAAAATTTTATATCTAATAAAATTTTTAATTGGATTGATTATTGATCCTACCAAATCTTTTTTTTCAGTGTAACCATTACATTTTTTTATTATTTTTTCCCAATCTCCCCTCTATACTCTTCATATATATTGAAATTTTATACATAATTTATATAATCGTATAAAAGCTACATTCCAAGAATCCACCAAAAATTTTCCCGCCATCCCGCTGAAAACAGCGAAATTATTTAATCTCCGCATACCCTCAACATTCCGACGCACCTCGTCTAACTTTGCCTTTTCCCGCGCAAAGGAAAATCGTTCTCATTCTCAATTTCGAAGCCGCTTCGCGATTTCAAATTCAGCGGGTTATAAAATCCGCCAAAAAGCCCGCAACGAAGCTCCGAATGCCGGAGGCTCTATCTTACGTGGCCACGATTTCCGCTCTACCTCCCCCAGATATACCGCAAAGTAAACTCGCGGCCTGGAATTTCGTTAATTGTTATTTCGATCGGCGCGCTCTCTCACTCGCCGCGGTGTTTGAGCGCGCGCGCGCGAAACGCAATTACACGACTGTAAGCGTCCCAACTACGCGATGTAATCATTCCTCCCGGTCTCTCTTTGATTTTCGCTCGGTTTGCGATTTTCGATTCGCCTCTGCGGATCGTATTAGAAAAGCGCGAGCTTGAGCTTTCGAGGACCTTTTGAGCGCGCCGCAGCCGTAGAGCGTAATGAGTCTATGTGGAGCGCGCGTGGAAGAATGTCGAAGTTTTGTCTTTAGAGGGATTCTATTCATGAACTTTTTGGGGAAAGCAGTTGAATTTTTTCCTTGTGCGTTTCGTTAATTGAGTGGGGCGGTTGGATTCAGAAGTCGTTGGCAAGTAATTGATTTTTTTTTTAATTCTTTGGTGAATCTGGATTGTATCGAATGAAAACTTCTGGTATAATAAAAAAAATTGATCTAATTTTTTTTTATTTGAATATGTGCTATATTATTCGATTTTTTTCTCTGTGCAGATTTTCAGCAGGCTGGCTTAATTACATTCATTGGCAGAAATGGCATCAATGTCAAGAATTTCATGTACGTCTATCCTTATGTAATGTTGATAGAGCACGTTCATTATACTCTGGAATTGTTTACTAATTTCCAGTTTGAATGTCGAGTATTTGCCCTTTTTGTTCCATCATTTTAAATCAAAAGCTTTTGATGTAATAATCGATTCATTTAAATTTTAAATGTTGATAATATTTGTTCGTATAGAACAAACCAGAAAGTTTTAATTAATAAAAACCATGCTGAGAACGAAAGTAATTACGTAGGGCTCGAATTCTCGGAATACGTTCTCTATTAAAACGATTTTAAAGCTTTTAAACCTCTGTAAATAATAGATATCTATCAGCTCTATCATGTAATATACGCAATATACACAACTATTTTTCTCGATAATATCTCATACGTATTTATATACATTTATTTCCCCACATATTCGGAACACGAACAACTCCGCCAACAAAATTACTTCGGCTCAAGTCCTTATCAACCCCCGTAACACTCCCATGAATATTCATACCAACAAAATTTTCCAAACAACAAAGTTTCAATTTTCCCCAACCGTTCGAAAATATCCCCAAACCAAAAAAACACCCCCAACTCGCAAAATTCCCCTCTACAGCCAGATCTCCATCTCCCAAAGCCACCAGCAGCCGAGCCATCGACGTCGCAGCACCGAGAAAAAAGGGAGAGCTTGCAACCATCTCTACCCTTTCCTTCTCTTCATCCCCTTATCTCGCGCTCGGATGCACCCAGCAGCAGCAGCAGCAGCAGCAGCAGCAGCGGGCGAGAGAGAAGAAAATTTGTTACGCTCGGAGGAAAAGCCAGCGACAGCTAGCTGCCCCTTTAGCCGTGCGCGCGTGCGCGCGATCGTTTATCCGGCACCGAACAGACGCTCGGTGGGGTGCAGCCTCGGAAAAGCCAGGTGCAGCGCCGGCTGCGCGCAAGCCGAGTGCGTTGACCTTCCGTAGCGCGGGGCATTTTCTGTGTGTACGAACAGCAAGGGACTTTTCTTGGACAACGCGCTCGCGGCTGTAATAGTCTGGTGAATTTATTATGCGTTGGCAGGAGTCGGTTGAATATTCAGATGCGAGCCAGAGGGATAATGATTCTATCGTGCGCGCGCGCGCGCGAGCCGTGCAGTGTGCGGTTTTTTTCTTTGCGGATTCGGTGGGTGAGGTGGGAAATGTTAATTGTTAATGAGATGGTCGGTGGCGTATTTTTGGGGGGCAAAATTTAAATTAATTATATTAAGATTCATATTGATGTATGGAACCTGATGTTTATTTTGATTTCTGTATTAATATTCATCATTAAAGTGTTAAATACTCGTATTATTGGTACATTTTACGTTTTCTTCATTTTATATTTTACGTAACGAATTTTAACTAAAAATACGGGTGGGATAGTTGGATATATTTAGTAATTTTAGGTACCCAGCGTGATCCAAGGCCCAATCCGCTACCTTAGCACTGTACTTTTCTCGAAGCCGCTCACCTCTAGCCCCACTGCAAAAGAAAAACGCCATCATCAGAACCAATCCCAAACGCCCGCCGAACCGTAAACCCACACAAAATCAACATGCAACAAGCCCTATTGCACACAGGCTTCGCCCCTCATTTCGGCCTTCGCCACCCCTCCTCGCGAAAAGCTCTCTCTCTCTCCCATTTAAAATTTCCCTGTATACAGCCAGCACCCCAGCACGGCCATATCCACAAATCCATCATTACACTCCACGGTGCAATGCCCTCTCTTCTCCCCCCTCCCTCTACCCCCTCGATCTCCCGTAGCGCACGGTACCTATATACGCTTTTCCTCGGGGCGAGCAAGGGAGAGAGAGAGAGAGAGAGAGCAGGGGAAATCGGCGAGAATCCCCCGGCACATCGATCGAGCGCGATGCCATAAGCGCGTTATTATCGCCGCCGCCGACGGCGCAGCGGCTATGACGATCGATCGGGGGTGAATATTTTAGGCGACTGTCGGACGACGACGACGACGTAGACGGCGACGAGGCGCGCGCCGAGGCTGCCGTACGTGTGTGGATACATCGATTTTCGTCGGCAGAGAGAGCGCGAGAGAGCTGTGATGGTGACGACGATGCGCTGAGTTGGGTCCGATATTTGATGCTACGGATGCGTGCGCTGATAATTTCTTTAAGAGACAAGTCACTCTGTCTTTTAGCTTAATTTTTTTTATTTGGTCTGTTATGGAGTATTGGGTGACTAAGCATTTTTTTATATTGTTGTTCTTGTGTAATGAGTTAATGAGATAGCTTTATATGCTTTATCTTCTCGAGATTTAAATAACTGATTTTTAGTAGATTAAAATATGGGAAAGATCGGTGAATTTTTATATGAAGATTATAGAATCATTTTTATAATTATAATTTATATTTCGTAGATTTAAGCTGTGATAATATGTAACTTTAATTTTCAATAAGTGTTAGTTGGAAATTGCATGGATGGTAAAAAGTAGGTTATTGTATTCTCGACACGAATGATCATTTTGTACTCTTTTTGTCTGATATAGTTTTATTTTAACCAACCTCGTAAAAAGTTCATTTAAATTAACAAAGGCCATTTTGTTTATCAATGTAATTTTTATTATACGTAAGTTTTATAATTATAATTTCAGCCAAGAAAAACCAAAATTGTATGAACAATTAATGTAATCAATCCAAATTGAAACTTGAGCTTGCTTTACCTATATGAAGACACACCCTGTCAATTTCAACTCAAATGGCTTATTCGTACTTCTTACATGATTAAGAATACAATAAACAAACTGAAACTTCAGAAAAATTATAAGGTACTTAACAAAAGCACAGAATACTCTTACTTTTGATCAATATTCAAAGGAAACCCCTAATTAATTCGCAAATCAGCAATAAATCACAAGCCGCAGCTCCGCGCGCAATAAAAAGTCGAAGCCTCTCGGCCGAAATAAATCAAAGCCGCGGCCGAACTGCTCGCCCTCGCGAAAATCATTTTCCCTCCTTTTCCAAAAGAGAAAGAGGAAGATCCTTGGCTGTTTGTCTATATCTATAGCGCTTGGCCCCGCACTTCGTAAATTAATTACCCTAAGCCGCGCTGGCATTTATTTCATCCAGTCCGCTAAGATCGGCAATAAATAATGGAATTACGTAAGAGTCTGCACAGAAGCGCATAAAGGGGTTCCATTTGTCGGTGTGCCTTATATATATAGTCTTCTGCACTCTCGCTTTCGTATACGGAGCGTCTTACTCCCCCGCCTTTTGTTTTTAATGTCGCTAGCCGCTCGGGGATTCTGAATCTATATCAGCTTTGGTTATTAATTGACGCATAAATGCGACACTGCGAGCGAATGGTGGATTTATGGTTGATATTTTAGTTGATGGAAAAGCATTGCTAGGATTTGAATGAAAAATTTTCGAAATAATATTACAGCAGTAACTAACTTATACATCTTCAAAACTTCTAAAAAATAACGAACTCAAGAAACTAAAATTCCTTCAATACACACTCAATCCCAAAGATCTGACCTCATTCCAAACCTCGCGCCATCGAACGATGCTCACGCGCTCGCGCGACGCAAAATCACGATCCCTTTCAGTCACTCAGGCGCGCGCGAGCACAATGAAAGAAAAACTTATCGGCGCACTTGCGCGGCAAGATAATACGAGCTCGTGCGCTCGTCATCTCGTCGCTGTCTCAACGCGGCGATTTCTCTTGGCCCTAATGAGGCGACGGTGCGTCCGATAAGATTAGACGAGCATAAAGTCCTCTTCGGGGCCGAGTCACGCGAGGAAAGAGAAAGGCGAAAGAAAAGGGGTGCGCACTGACGAGTGCTCGGGAGAGATAAATAATGGCCGGTGGTCGGGGTGTATAGGAGTGTGTAGGCTGTAGTCGAAGGGATTATTATTGTTATGAATGGCACTTGGATATTTCCTATCGTTAAAATTTTTATTTCTTTGTTTGTGCTACTGGGATTCTATAATTATTACCGATTGTGCAGATTATAAAATTATTGCTGTATTAAAAAAAATATGTTGCGGTATAAGCAAGTTCAATACATAGTTGCTGTTCGTATATATAGACTCTATTTATGTGTAAAATGTCAAGTTAATATTCTGAAAACTCTATTTTTTAATTGTTTTATCTATCTAAAAATTTTGTTAAAATGACATTTTTCTAGATGCTTTGCAATATTAACTTCAAAATTTTGCTCCGGATTTTTATATATAATAAAATAAAAAATTGAATATAAAACGTCCCTAAAAACAGTTGAAAATTTCAAGTACATTCAAAAAGGTATTTAACAATACTTGAGAAAATAAAAACACAATCTACCTTTTTTCATAACTTTTACTTTTACCTTTGATGATTATTTTTAGAAAAACTTATACATACCCATTTTACTTTAATAACAATAAAATGTACAACAATAACACTTGAACACTTTATTTAAATTCCAATCGATCGAAACCTGTTCGCAAACTCTTACTAATAGTACCTTTCATAATATTGAGTATTACGAAATCTCTCGTGCTCTTTGTTCATTCTTATTCAATAGTCTCTCCAAAGTAGTTAAAACGCTTTTGATGTTGAATTAAAAGAAGAAAAAAAAAGAGAATACAATGCGCAAAAGTTCGCCTCGTTCGTTTCTTCGGCGCTTCACACCACGGCGAGTGAGAGCGAGCGCGTTGCAAAGTTTCGTCGACGTATAATCGTCTTTGCCTGTATAAGTACATTATGAGACGGAAATTTTGAAGGTCTCGCTCCGTTCGCTTCCGCCTGTATCAATGCTACTTAAGACCTTTCACGCGCAGCAAGAGATTCTATAAACGGCACAAAGAGACTTAAAGTGTTATCGAAAAATATGTCGGTAAAGGAGAAGGAAAGAGAGTACCTCGAAATTTAAGGGGATAATAATTTGACTCTATATACTTCTACGGTGAATTCTTCTGTGATGATAAAGTAACTTTATTTTAAAAAAACTTTTATTTTATTTTAATATAATCTAATTCTGATTTGATATAAGTGCGCTTATGGTAATCAAGGAAAGATCACAAGCAACTGCAGTTCTATCTATTTAGCTTTCTGTACTACTAAATCAAAATTGTCGACAGAAGTGAACAGAACCAAATTGAAACTGAATTTTCATCCCGTATTCTGCAAAAACGTTCAAACTTCAAAATTTTCAATCGCTGAAAAAACTTACAATTTTTATCACGCGAACTAAACTCACCAACGCTTTTCAATTCCCTAGCGTTCCAGAAAAAAAAAACTTCAAAACTTCACAATACCCACAAGTCTCTCTCTCTCTCTCTCTCTCTCTCCTTCTCGCGCTCTCCATCTCTTTCGCACCCTGAAAGCGAGCACAATGTGCCTCCTGTCCGGCTGTCACTTGCAGACAAGCCCTTGGCACAGAGCGCGCGACGATAAATTAATGCGCGTTCTCTCTCTCTCTCTCTCTCTCTCTCTCTCGCTCAATCCGCTTCCCTCTCTCGCTTTCTATATTCGGACGTGGCGCGCGATCGATCCGGATTGCTCCGCGCGAGTGCGCGGTAAAATATGATTTTCACACGGAATTGCGTTATTAATTTTTTTTTCTTTTTCTTCGCTATCACCAAGCCGCTGAGCAGTTATGTGGAATATCGCCGAGTCATTGTTGAGGCTTTTTACGGGGGTGGAAAGGAGGCGTCGCTTAATGATTGGTATTTCATTGCAGAGTTCGGTGTGTTGAAGACAGGATGAGTTGATACGGTGCTTTTTGTGAATGTCTGCTTAGAAAGCGCGGTTATGAATTGTCATTGGAATAATTGTTTTGATTAAGGGAAACGAAATGCGTATAATCATTATGATAATAGATTGATGGGGACTGATGAAATTTTGATTCAATGATTACGGATACACTGAATTCAACAACAAACAATTTGACCAAGTACGTTTGTTGCCTGTGCTTAAATATTACCTAAATACATAAACCCCCAAGATACTACAAGCAAAAAAACATAAATTATTAATTATCCTCTTAAAAATACTTTCCTATTAGCTCTTCTATTTATATCTTGCAAAACCAGAATTAGCCAAACAGCGGAATTGGCAAAAATGCGGGGAAGCGAGGAGTATACAACGCTCGGAGCCGCGATACATATATATACATATAGTGTGGCACGCGTGCGTGCAGCAATTGTCGTTGGTGCCGGAGGAGCTTCCGGTTCGAGCCGCGCAACAGATGGGAGTCAGAGCTGAGCTCGCGGGGGCGCGTTGAAATTTGCGCTTGGTGTGAATCGGATGTGACTGTTTGCGCGTTCATTTTAACCGCGCGAGTTGAGAGAGAGTGAGATTCCCTTTGCACAAAGTATGGTGGATGATGTAGTTTTCTTACTCTTTACTTGGATGTTTATGAAGTGTAAATGTGGTAAATGGAAAGATAATGATTTCAAAAACAATAAATCTTTTAGTTTATACATAAAAATAATTTATTATTAAAATATTTGTAAAAATAGAATTTGGGTGGTTGATAAATTTTATTTTTCTATTTTTCTATTGTTTATATAATTATATCGATAGTAAAGCATTTTCATTTCATCAACATAACATAGGAAGTAAAAATTTGGTAAAACGAAAATAGCGGAGAGAAAAATACGTATTTTTATATAGTAATACTCAGAAATTTTTTTTTCATAATTTAGTCATTGTTCAATCTACATTAAATAATTTGTAAGTAATTTAGAATTTAAACTAAATTCCCATTATAACATTATGTAAATAAAATATTTACCATACCTGGTACAATATTATAAAATTTTTATATCAAATTACACATTAATAATTTCATTTATAAAAATCTTATTAGAACGTATAATAATATTACTATTGAACTCAACATATATAATGAGTTAAATATATAAAGCAATAATAATTTGTGATTATCAAATAATCGCAGCCAAATAACTGATATCTGTCACAAAGACATTTCGTACCAGCAGATCCAATAAGAAAGTTCAAGTCTAATTCGAAGAAAACAAGAAGAAAAAAGACCCTTAAGACACGTGCTTGCAGAGCAAGACACGAAGCTGTTATACGCCTGTACGCGCAAGATACCCACTCTGAATTATTGAGAATCTGCCTGGTAGATCGATGTCACACAGAAAAAACTCTCCTATGTAGAGACAGACGGTTGCTTTGAAACGAATGCTTCTGCAATGTAACAATGTCAGTACTTAATGGATTGTAAGATCGTTAAAAAAAATATTTTGTGGGCGAATTTCGAGGACAACTTGAAAACTCGAGAAAGTAAATGTAAGTAAAAATAAATAAATGGTAAATTTTACTTTTATAATGTTACAAGAACAGAAGGTGAGTGTTTCTGATACTGCGAAATAACCGAAGCAAAAAAGTCTATTATCAACAAAGTTATAGATATAATTCTGTGGTTTTCTATATTCGTAGAATTATGGAAACAAATACCTACCTTTTTGCTTGTAGATTAAATTAATGTTTGATAATTCCTAATTCAAAAATGCAATAAATGATTCTAAAAATAAAAAGAAATGAATATAAGTATTAACAGAAGACTTATGCTAACTAGTAAAGAAATAAGGTCAGGGAATCACTAATCGTGGACTTTATAATAGCATAAACATTCGAGAAAATTTAAAGCAGTGTTAAAAAAATGATTTTTAAAAA
Organism: Eupelmus urozonus; assembly: GCA_900480035.1. NCBI lineage: Eukaryota > Metazoa > Arthropoda > Insecta > Hymenoptera > Eupelmidae > Eupelmus > Eupelmus urozonus. Next base: position 17,134 of record UELX01001838.1, read on the forward strand.
TTATGAAAGGTAAGAATAATACTATAATTATAATAATTTATTCAAAAGAGTATTTTAAAAGATACTTATATAGTTAAATTATATGTAATACAAAGTCACATAAAATATTATTTTTCCATTAAATAAAGAAATATGAGAGGGTATCTGAAGGTAAGACTATATTTTATTCAATTCGTATTACAAAACTTTAAGTTTGGCTAAGAAGGCCTATTTTATGTAAGAAATAAAAAAATATAAGTATAAATAACAAAAAAATTTAGACCATTTATTTTATTTGCATACCAAAAGTTACTTTATACCCTCTCATATGCGTCTTCGATATTTTCTAATTAGTCATTTATATTACAATACTTTACGTAATTATCCTGCAAGGTTTAGAGTACAATGCTTCTTACCTAAAACAGAAAAAAATAATTTATTATTTAAACCGTAATACAAAATATATACGCAAAGATATTTTAAAATTATTCTACGCAGGTAACAATTAATTGACATAATTTAAAATTCAATTTAATGTAAATATATCTGAATATTTAACGGTTCTATTTAACTATTCACTACCAAAAACCTCTACCAATAGCAAGAAAAATCGCCAGCCCTTTTTCCTTCACTAAACAAAATAAAAAATAAAAAAAATACAATAGTAGAAAAAAACAAAATTCTCGTTACTCTCGCTCATGCAAAAATAACGTTACACGATTTCCACTGCTATAAAGCAGCTTCTCGACTGCTACCCAAAACCTCCGTTGAAAAAAGAAAAAAGCGAGAGAGAGAGAGAGAGAGAGGCGAACGCGCGAAATTCGAAGCGGAATTGCGGATCGCCGCTTGAGCCTTTGTCGCGCCCGCGCGCGTCTATCTGCGTGTCCGAGTGCTGATTGGAAAAATCGAATCGCGAAAACCCTTTGTCGCGCAGCCTTTTTTCGCTACCTTTTCCTTCCGCCTAGCGCGTTTTACGCGACTTTGCTCCTTTTTTTCGCCACTGTCGCGCGATGAGTTTTATTTTTTCGTCGCCGTTGTGGCGCGGAAAAAGTTCGGCTGTTCGCTTCGTATTGATGACAGTTCGTTATTTCGCGTATTACTGTTCCTTTGGAAATTATATTGTATTCTCAATTTGGAATGGGGATGGTTCTTGTCAGTGCGAGATTTTTATCATTAATGACTTTGTTTGATTAATTGGAAGCTGATAAATTTGTAATAATGAATTACTTATGCATATACCAAATATACTAATGGATATCGTAATTATTTCAAGAAAGAATAATGTAGCGTATTGTTCAAAAATTCAGGAAGAACATTAAATTTTAATTTTTTGAATTAAGCCGCACATTGTTACGTTGCATGATACTGAAGCAACTACTAATCGAATAACGAAATGCAAACTTTGTGAATGTTACGAGGGCTAATTTCCATTTGTGATGAACCTTGAGAACTCTTAATTTACTTTTAATTGGACATCGCTGATACATGCAATTAAACTTTAATCGATTAATGAATATTCCATGCTAAATAAGAACTTTATCTACCGCATCCATATTCATAATGCGCATCAAAAAGATATATATATACAGACAATCGTTCCTTTTTAATATCCGACCCTTCGACAACTGCTTAGCGGCTTTGATTAAAAATTAAGCGATTCGATGTATTCAATTATCGTGATCGACTCGTGATCTACGTGAACATTAGTGAGTCTATAATTAAAAATTGAACAAGACGCTCATTGTTAAATATTTTTCTTTTTAATTTAGATGACTTGGAAATAAGTAATTAAAGATAATTTTGTTAATGGTCATAATTGATTTATTCGAATATTCAAAAATAATCAGTTCTCCTTCATTACAACTGCATCACTGTGAGTTAGACTGAAATATCAACAAAATATTCGAAGCATGTGCAACTTCCAGAACAACAGGGAATTATTCTGTATTCTGGCAGCATCCGAAAAATGCCTGACGAAATGCTCAGTTCCGTAATGCCAATCCATATTCAATATCCCGACAATGCTCCCATTACCCGGACAATTTTCATGCCGCTCCTATTTCCAGAACCTTACAACATTTCCTCCCTCCGCAGCATCGGATCATACCCTGGAACGAAAAAATTTCCCATTCACATATATTTTTCCCTCATCACGCCCATGAGCGTGCTAGAGCGCATATGGCGCCATTGTTACGTACGCGCCAGCGTCCCGAACGAGCACTTCGTTCGAAATCGGCGAATTAATATAGGGAGCAGCTCCGAGGGGTGCCGTGTCGTTTCGAGTGCCAGAGACAGCTGATAGAGAGGACGCCGGGATGAGCTCGATTTCTTCGCTGGGCTACTGAAGGTAGAGCGACGCTGGGGATTGTAAAATCGACGACAAATAGGAGAGATGGAGGTACGTTGACCCGAGGAAATATTGTTCAGAATTTTTCTGAAATTCTTCAATAGGATTGGCTAAATAATCGAGATCATTCAATAAGGTTATATAAGGTTACAATTTCAAAAAGTTCTATGAGATATTTTTTCAACCGTTGTACATTACATATACGACAGTATATAACTAAAGTGAAAAATTAAAATATTTGTTTTATAAGTGAGTATTACGTATTCATAAATTAAGACGGATTTTTATGCGGTATGTATAATTTATATATAGCCCTTTGCCTTATATTTAATATGCACTGGTCAAAAGAAATTATTTAAACTTAAAAATAAACAACCACACAAATTTTATGATAATTATAATTTTGAAAATATTAATGCATAAACAAGATACATAATTAACTAAATTTATATGCTAAGTTCATATTATAAGCGCTATTGTGAATTTCATCATGTTTTCCTTCCTCGTGTTAGCGTAGGTACATCCTTGAGGTATACGTAAGGCCTGTGTATCTCGTGCGTAATGTTTAGCCCCCTGCAGGGAACAGTTAGAAAGCTGTTTCGCGTTTCCCTTTTGTGCGGCACACAGAGAGGAGAGCACGTCAGCGAAGGTACCGTGGGGATCGATTTTTCGGGGGTGGTAAAGATGCGGAAACTGTGCAATTATACCGAGGGAAGTGTGTTGCTTTTTATGCTTTTAAATAGCTTACTCAAGAGTGTCATCTACCTTGATGTATTTTATGGAAGGTAATCTGCTGAACTTTTATTTTCTTTTTAAATATTGCTATCTACTTGCTGTAATATGAAAATCAAGTATTCCTTATCTATATGATACACTTAAGATCTTTTTAAAGTTGAATCGATATCTAAAAATGAACGACAACTAAATATTAATGGAAGGAGTTTTTACTTCAATCTATTATAATATAAAAATATTAATTTCTTAAGCAATCAAAGAAATTGATAATTTTTTAATCTTTTTTCATTATTCTTATATGTTAATAATTTTGAATTAGTTTTAAAAGAATAGAGAAAAATATATTACTTTTTTAATTAACCTTTATTTTACAAATACATAAAGTAATAATAAAAAAAATGTATCCGATTGTTAGAGAAAAAGGCTAGTGGGATCAGATTCCGATACTTCAACGTTTTATTATAAAATTGAAATAATTCTTGGAAAGCTTTATATTACAACAAAATTAACAGTAAAATATTTTATTTTAAAAATACAGTGTAGTTTGTTATTTATATTTTGTATTGATGTTTTGTATAAATAAATAATTTAAAATTAATTAACCTTCTATAAACATTTTTTAGAATCAAATTATAATTTCTATCATACTTGAAACTAAAAAAAAATATATAATTTTCATGTAAAAAATAAAAAATATCATGTTGACAATAATTATTTTCAAACAGTAAGCAAATAAAAAAATAAAAAAAAAAACAGAAAATATCAGGAGTAAGTGCATCGGCAGTGAAAAAAAAGCTCAACCGTAAAACCTGGCGAGTAACATCAGCCCCCATAAACTAGCAAATCTTCGCGAAATTCGCGCAGTCATTCTCGAATTGAAACATTTTGCAGCCCTAAGGAACAAAGAGGAAGAGCCGAGCCTTTTCCGCGCGCAGTACAGCGAATTCCGCGTCTTTATGTACACGCTCGGCAACGACCTAACGTAAGCCCTCTCCCTCCCCATGGAAACGAGGCCCCATCCTGCACTTTTAGTACAGCGAGGAAAAATTAACGCCGCCCGGGATTTCAATGACACGGCGCGGCTCTACGCGTAAACGCCTCGGCGGAAACGAGGCGACTAAAGCCGCGGCAATTACGATCGGTTAACGCCCCTGGGCTTTATTTTGCAAAATGGCAAACGCGCTGAGTTCCGCGCCGGAGCGATATCCTAGCGTAGCCGACTTATCTTTAATGGTTTGTTGCACGAGTGAAGGGGGGGGGGGGGGAGGTGTTACGTTCGGCGCTTTGGGTTTTAATTAGCTGGCTGCTCGTTCGAGGTGCATTACTGCAAGGATCTGGAAGAGGATGAGAGGATTTAGGCTAGTTGCGTACAGGGGGGTTTAGAGCTTAGTCGGCAGTAATCGCCTGCAGATTTTGAATTTTGCATACTATTTCTGCCAATGTAGAGACGCTGTGCGTTTAAAAATAATATATTTGAAAAAAACTATTTTAAAGCCCAGTAAAAAAGAAGGAATAATTAATTTTAATACGCGGTTCTCTTTTAGAAATTTCAGTTTGCAGCAGAAAAAAATCCTAATAAAGCTAATAGTATTAAATTGTAGCTGTAAAATATGAAAATTGCAATAAACATACATAATAAATCTAATTATTCAAAGTCGCCTATTCACCGCGTCTACTTTTCTTGCAAATTAAGTAACGCAAATCATCACCGCAACCGACAATAAAAAAAAGGACACGACAAATCGCTCCGGTCCGCAATAAATCAATAATATCCCGAGAAAATAAAAACGCACGTACGCGCAATAATAATAACCCATGCGTTCAACCCTCCCTGCCCCCGCACAAACATACCCGGGGCAAACAAATTATCCTTTACTTTTACGGCGGACCTCCTCGTACGCTGCGGGTATAGAGCTGCCAGAACTCTCCGGCTCCCCGGAGAGAGCGTCTTCAAAACACACGCAGCCGACGGCTGCGCGGATGACGATACGAGCGAATACAGAAATTCCCTCTTACGTATATGTGTGCTCTCCCCCTCTCTTATCGAGGCTCTTTTCTACTTTTGCTTTCTTCTTTTCGTTTATGGCTCGCACGCTGTGTATCTGCTCGTCATTTTCCCTCTCTCGCTCTCTTTGTTTCCGTCTGTACTTGGAGCTTCTTTTCTATAACGCAACTTTTTTTTTCTCGGCTGGCTCCGACTTTTTTCGAGGACGCATGAGGCTTTTTTGTTCGGAGGAGAGGAAAGGTGAATTGTTAATACGCTGAATGCCGGGGGGGTGAGTGCGTTGTCTTGTTTCTTTCTGATATTGATCGCGGGAGGGATGAAGGAGGGGAGAGTTTTTCAATTGGAGTTAAGAATGTGCATGGGAATATGTTATTAGATGTATGTACATTGTTTTATTCTTTGGTCCGAAGTTCTGTGGTGCTTTTTCAAACTTTGCTTTTATACTATAACTTTTATAGAATTAAGAAATTATGTGGTGTATTTAAAGTTTCCCAAATATTATACATAATGTACGCGTAAACTTACTCTCTCCATTTTTTACAATCTTCAAATGCATTAAATTGAACGATAATGGCAACCACAATATATTTTATTTGCCTTTTCTAAAGATCCCTCATACTTATATTTTCTGTTTAATGATAATGTCTTTGATATGCTCGACCTTTTTCACTGTGCCCTCGGGAATCGCCATCTTTGTTTGTTCATCTGTCTCTTTTTATTTCTCTCTAGGCGACAAGCGTATTAGTACACTTCATCTATGCAGCATATGCTCAAGTTTTAACGTTACTAAAAGTAGGAAACGACGGCGTTTCTCATGGATATTTTTTTGGTTTGTTTTTAGGGTGGATTGTTATTATATGATGAGTACAAAAAAAAGAAGACTATATAATACTTAGAGACAAAAAGGTTTTTATAGTTTTTATTTTGAATGGCAACTGAGTATATATATTTGATAAATTAATGCAAAATGTTATCAAAAGTAAGAAGTTTTATATATTTAATTTTCTTTTTTTTACTTAAAGTATACTCTCTTTTTCACGTTTAAAAACTAAAGTTTTTCTTTCTTTCTTTTTTTTTTGACAAATTCAACTTTTGGAAAGTTAATATTTTTAGAAAAATTTATTAAATTTTGAGATTTTTAAAAAATTATCCGTAACATATAATATTTGTCTTTTGAATTTATATAATATTTGTTTACTATTGGTAGGCTAATATTTTGTAGAAAAATTTATTTTTTGAAATCTCTAAGGAATCATTCACAACATGCAATATTTGTGTAGTTGTAACTATAACTTTTTTACTATACTGTTTAGTTGTAAATATAACTTCTAACTAACTATGACATTCCAATTCAATGAATTGTAAATGTTCCATCTCTACTAATAATCAGTAACACGTGATAATTAGCACACAATCTAATAAACCCGTCACTGGAATCTCAACCAAAAAGAAAACTTTCTCTCGCACACTCTCTCATCAAAAACGAAAACCCGTAAAACCTCACCACTAGCTCACATATCGGCGCGCATCGCGTGCCGCTGCACTACACACCAGAACCACTCCCTCGCGGATAATTGGGTTACGAGTATCTAATGCGCCTCCGAAGTGGAATAAAAAGCGCGATGGAGTGTCGCCGTTTCCCTACTTCCAGTCACTCGGTTATCGAAATTCACTTTCCGCCTCTCTGCGCGAATTACGCGCAGAGTCGATCTCGTTCTCTCTCTCTCTCTCTCTCTCTCAGCGCACGAGGGCGTCTATCGATTCGCGCGAGCGAGCTGCCATGAGTGTGGCTCGCTGCCGAGATGTATGAGGGGAGATTGGCTGCGATTTTTTGGAAGGGAGACCGAAATGGTAGGAGGGATGAGAAAAAACAAGTGGGTGAAAAAAGAGAAGGTATGACGAATAAGTGATATGAAGAAATTCGGTTTGTTTCGGTTCGATTGATATTTTACGCTTTAAGGTAGGCATCGATTGACGGAGAAAAATATCAATGGATTCATCGTTGTTCACTATACTATTGCTATAATGAAATGCAATGTTCATATTTTTGGTGAAGGAAAGAGTTGTGGGTCCAGGAATCAATGCATTAAAAAGCATAATTCAGAGGTGTGATCTGAATTTCTTCAAAAATTTTACACACAGTATTTTAACATTTCCACAGACTTGTCAAAATACTTGCCTTCCATTACTCTATTCTAAAACATCATGTATTTATATTTTTTTAACATTCTAGCTAGTGAAATACTTTTCTCCATCAGATATTTTCCACTGATTCTTTATTTTAAACCATGCCTTTATTCGTGAAAAGCGGCGATGAAAAGTACATTGCCCACACATCAAACTTATCAATGAGAAGACATCTTTTAAAATGACGGTTAGGCAGTTCCCAAAGCCGCTAGCAATCGTAGAAAATCCGAAGAGATATACCCCTGGCTGCAACACGCGTGGGTAGAATTGCGAGCAAACTAAAAGCTTCCCTCCTTTCCCATTTTTTTTTTTTACTGAAGTGCGTTGGCGTCGACCCCTCGAAGGGGCGCAATGTTTACGATTCTCATTAGAGTCGCTGGGGCTTTTGATCATTTCGTAACCGCACACGATTTTTCAAGGTTTGTGCGAGTGCTGATGTAGAGGAAGCGCTTATCGATCCTGTGCAGGTACGTGTTTTACTTTTGGAGATATTTTTTTCGATTTAGAAAGTCAAGGTTTGTGATAATGAATCATTTGCTTTTTATAGTACAAACAAACAAAAACTTTTATGAGCCTCTGTTTTGCTTTTGCAATTATCTAAGAAAAAGAATAAAAAGTATTACAAATTATAGTAGAATTAAATGTCTTACTTTTATCATAAGCCTGTTCATAATACAATAGTTATAAAAAAATCTAAAATTCGTTGTAAAAATAATAATTTTTCAGTATAATAATACTGAGTAGTAAAACTGTACGAAAAAGTTATTTTAATAAATGTTATTTTATTGCTTGGTAAAAATTATTTTCTTATTCTCTCAGCTCGTTGTTTCTTAATTTTTTCTTTTAATGAAAGAACGCTAAAAAACCAGTTGATAAAAAATATAAATAAATTATGCTTTTAGTTTATCATTTAGTTTTAATCTACTAAGACTAATAGCAGATTATCCTTAAATCAGTAAGAATCACAAAGTTCTCAGAATCTGAAAAAGTTCCTGCATCATGTTTACAAAATTTCCCAAGAAATTTATATGATAATTTCCAGAACTCTCATACAATCTAAGTAAACCGTTCAAATTGGTACGAGCGATTTCTCAGCGCCCCAAAATTGTACTGCTCGGCAAGCTTCCACAGGCCCGAAAACCTTCTTACCCAATGAATACGCTAATTCCTAACTTCGCCACCTCCAGAATAATCAGGCCGAGCGCTCGCGCTTGTACGATCCAGTCGGATAAATTATTCAGGCCTCCCTCGAATCGAATCCCTCGTCAAACGTCGTTAGCGTCTCGTGACGGGCCGCTGTCAGCCGCGATATTTTAGCAGCCGAGAAAACATCATCTCACTCGCTTGCCTACGAACCCTTCGAGGGATCTTGACGAGGGTCCACCCAGCAAGACGACGAATTCGAGTGGCCTAGCCAGGCATGCGCGAGGTCTAAGATTAAAGTTCGCGACGACGATGGGTTCTCTCTCACTTTGTTTCGTCCTTCGACGACATCGAAACTCGATATCGTGGCCTTGTAAAGGTGCTTGTGGATGGGACAAAAAGTGGTATGTTTACAAGGTCGCCCGTCGCTTGGAGATGGTTGAGACCATTGGGTTGTGATAAATAGTTTTGCGATTATGATCTTACGTGATAATTTGTGATGGAGAAGAGAATTGATTATTGGAGATTGCTTAATTATCAGATGGCTATTTTTTGAAAAGTTCTAATGGTGAATGATAATTATTTTTAACAGGAAGTATTTAAGAATATTTAATTGTGTCTGACGGACGTTTAGTAAGAACTGTTTAAAAAAGTTTGATAAAGTATACAGGGTGTTTCATTGGAATCCATCCACGCCTTATTCGATTCCGGAATCAGAATTGGGGGTTTCCTTTTAACATTTTGAAGTTGACCTTGATATAACTTTAAAAATAAATTGTACCCTTTAACTAAGTAGAGGTAATTTTTTGGTATCGCTCATTTTCATAGTTATTTGCGTGGATGGATTAAAATGAAACACCCTGTATAATCGAAATAAAGTCATAATTTGTCGGATATTTTTCTCTCTTGCTCGCCATTAATACAAAATTTTGAAAATTTGCCTAAATTTTGAAATGTAAAATAATTTAAAACTTTATAATGTCAAAATTATAAGGTCTGTTAACTTATGCCCAATACATTGCAGGATGGCGATTCCAATGGCGTACACCCCACACCCTAGAATTTTCCAACCACAAGAAATCCTTTATTTCCGATAACCCGCACCACTCACCTCGACGACATTTTCCCGACGAGCGTTTAGCGTTAATTCAATGTACCTCGCACAGCAGAACCTCCTTACATCCCAGGGCCGGAAAACCCTAAGGGCCTCCTCACTCTTACCCCGTCGGCTTAGGAGGCGCGCGCGGCAAATCCGTTCATCCCTCGATAAGGCGTCGCGCGCGAACTTAATTCGAGACGCTCGGGGCGCTCCTCGATATGCGCGCGCGAGCGCAGAGAGGCTGGTTAATAAGCCGAGGGAGTACTGCAGGCAAAGAGGCCGCGAAACGCAAACGAACTTTGGTTCGTTACCTCCTTGAATATTCAGGAGGCGTGCTTCGGGCCATTTAGCCTGGCTCAATATGTTTGGCTCTATGCAGATGTGCTCTGCCGCCGCCAGCGCCGCCCTAACCGAGAGCCCGAGGAGAAGGAGGAGGAGGAGGAGGATCAGTCTCTCGCTCTCTCTCGGTCCGATCCATCAAGCGCGAGCGGCCAAATCCTAGCGTCATCGACGATTTCGAGCGGCGATCGGTTTGGCTGTGCGGAAGATGCTGGCTGAATCAATAATGACGCTGCGGAGAGGATGACTGCGTAATGGGGAGGATCGAGCGTAAATCAACTGTGGATGGACTCGGGATGTTTGGATGGTTTAAGGAGGTATTTGAGAGTTGTTGGTGCAGCTGAATTTTTTGGGATGAGGATCTTACTAAGTGATAGAAGTATTGAAATGAGAATAGAGCTGTTTGCGTTGTTCTTTCTGGTTTGGGGACTATTCCAGCAAACTCAGCCAATTACGGATTTAATGGCGCAATCGGGTCTCAACTCGAGTAAAGCGAGTTATCAACGTTTGACGATGTAATGGAGTCATATGTAAGCTTAATGTACCATCTATCGCTGCGCGCACGCTTGATTTGATCGAATGCGGTTGAACTTAATCGAGTCGATTCGAAATACAACATCGATACTGATTTGCGTAAGCCGAATATAATTACATTAAGCGTTGGGGGCTAAATGCCTGCTAAGTGCGGTCCGCGAATGAATTAGCGGGCTCTAATCTAGAATTTCACTGCTCTGAAAAGTTGTTTAAAAAGTTGAGATGAATTTGGCAGTGCTAATTAAAGAATTTGTAATTTATTCCTCTCGTTCAGTTGTTTCACGTTTCACATTATTATAGTATTATCATATTTAAAAAACAATCCAAATTACATTTTTCAAAATACAAAAAATTACACTAAACATCGAGATCACTCTCAGCTTCATCAAACGTATCTAAAAAAAAGATCCAATTATCAAGGAACCAAAAGCCGAAAACGAACAGTTGATCAACAACGCAGCTCATATTTCCGACAGCTATTCTCTCGTCAGGAAAAGCCAGTATATATATCTAATCCGCAAATATCAAATCCCACGGTGTCGCGCGCAAATCGCGTCATCGGGGCTCGCGCGCGCACCAGTCAGCAACGAGTGCGCGCGTGTATATCAGCACCTCGTGTTCTTTCAGCTCGGGGACAGTCGAATGGAGCCGCTCGTCGGCCGAGCGACGAGATATATTGGCGATACTCCATCCAATTACAGCGGGGGAGAGAGAGAGAGAGAGAGAGAGAGCCAGCAGTGCGCGACGATCCCAGCGGACATTGGTTTCCGAGCCAGCGATTCGTCAGGATATGCGATTTGGGGGCTCTCCCCGGAGGACAGGGAAAAAGTGGAGCACGAGGGGGGAAGCCTGCTCCTTTCGCAGCGGCAAAAGGCTTGAATTAGCTGGGCGGCCGGTAGGTTATATATATAGGAGAGGAAAGAGAGTGAGAGAGCGACACATCGGGCGGAAAACGCGCGACGGGAAAGAGGCTTATCGCTGCCGGAGCAGGCGCGGGAGTGCGCCTTTCATCCGCGCGCCTCCTTTTTCCGAGTCCCTTCCCCTATTCAAGATTCCATCTTCGCGAAGCTCTTCCTGGAGCTTGAGCTAGAGAGAGAGAGAAAGAGAGTATGGCGGTAAGGGTTCTATGGAGCGAGGCGAGATGCGAGAGCGAGTTCTTCGCGCTCTGCTGCGAAGCTAGTCGGAGGGAAAAATTACTCTGTTAGTACGGCGAAATTACTGGATGCAGCCTGGTACTTCGGGATATTTTAGTTGCTTGAGTTAGTGTTTATTTAGTGAAGTTACATTTTTTATTTTTAAATAACTGTATATTGTCTATCACGATTTAAAGCGTAGTTAAGGTTTGAAAAAGAGCAGTTGGTATTGATTGTGATTTATATTTTTTTAAAATAACATGATCAAGTATTATATCTAGTTCAATATTTCTCGGGAGTAGTTCAATAATCTTTTCGAGCGAAATCTTCCGATCCAGATTTCAAGAAAAAGAATTTCCAAAAATACGATTTTAGAAAAATCCAGTGACAAAATTTTTATAAAAATACAAGTTTAAATTAAATTTCACTCCGATCAATTCACCTTAAATTCTCATAACCGCAGAAAACTCACATCATACTCAACAACTCTGTTAAAGATAGCACCACGTCTTCCCAGCTAAAAATCATCATTTCTCCCAACCCAGCTATCATTATCACCGAGGGTGCTGGATTCTTCCCTCTCCTTTCTCAACCCAGCTCAGAGATCTCGAGGCCGAAAAATAACGAGCGTAATAAGGAACCCCGCGCGTTATCGCGCCGCCGTAAGACACATCGGGCAAAACGTGCACGCACGCGCCCGAGAAACATTTTTCTGCTCAGCTTGCTCTCTCTCTCTCTCTCTCTCTCACTCGGCAGTCCGTGTACGGCTGTATCGAGGGTAGGGGCGCATTAGGTCGCTCGGTATTATGGATGGCGCGCGAGCAATAATCTAAATGGATGATCGCAGTTAGAGTTGCGGATCTCTGTGTGGCGGCTCTCCCCTGCCGGGGCTCGTTGTGAGCCGTACACGTGAGGCGCGCCGCGCGATCCATCGCGGCATTTTCGAGGCGCGAAGCCGCTTATACGAGAGCCGAGAGTTCGCTGCTGTCGAGCGATGCGATGCATTTGTCGGGGGAATGGTCGGCGATGATATAGCTGAGGAGCGATTGATGAGATGGGCTGGGGGGTGGGGTGGATTAGTTTGGGTGATTGGGGAGGTCAAGTTTTTTGGATGGTCTGTCGATGTTGATTATGTGGGTTGACGACGACTGTATAGTTTTATATTTTGGATTGATTTGGGTATTATCTATATTTGGAGTCTGGTTTATAGATGAAAGAGAAACAAGTTTGAGGGCTTAGTCGAATGTAAATAATAATAGTTTTTGTAGTATTTTGGCCACTATAACTAAAGCTCATACACAATTACCAAAATAAGATTAACGTAGGTTTTGACATATCTCTTACTCCCATGAAATTTTCAAATCCACGTGGCCATTGTCAACATAATTTTTTTTTATCCCACATGTAACGAATCTATCCAGCAAAGAACCGCGCTAATAATACACCAAACGAGCACGCTTGAAAAAGCCCGCTATAATCCAGCGAGCTACATCCCGCATAAAAAAAAATTTATACCGCACAGGTGTGCTTCACAATCCACTGAGCTGAGGAGAGAAAGCAACAAAGCTCTCGCATTCCCTTCTCGACCTTGCTCCAACCTTCGGCTCTCTGCGTTAATGTACGCAGTGCGTGCGCGAGAGCCTCTCTATATCTCCGTGTGCAAGAGAGAAAGAGAGGAGGGTGATTATATTGATCAGGAGAGGGAGAGGGAGACTAAGAGAGAGAGAGAAAGCTGCGTTATATGTTTCGCTACATGAATTCTTACTCCGATAAGAGGGCGGCCTCTCGCCGTAATTCTCAAACTTTTGATGTTTATTACGGGGATATCGCAGAGGCGCGCGTGCGCGCCAGGGCCCGGTGTTAATCTTAAAGTTTTCCCTATCGGGATGAGCGCGGCTACGCTCGCCCTCTGTTACGTGTATCGCTTACATTTATCAAATTATTTTTGAGTTAAAAGCTGGAGATAATGGGGAAAAGCCGGTGTATAATGTACCTAACAAATATTTTTTGACGCAAATTATTTATGGGGCTGATTTGTTTTTTCTTTCCTCTCTCGAGCTCTGGTTCTTACGCGATTTAGCAGCATCACGCGTGATTAAAGATCGCAGTCAAATAATTTTGTTGACTCTTTATAAAAAGCATGTGGGATGCTGCAAAGTTATGATCTTATTTTAGCACAAAGTTAAAGTATGTTTGCAGCTGATGTAGTATCGCGTTTGAGTCAAACAAAGCCCAGACCAAACACTTCCTCCCAAACAAATCGAAATAACAACCATTATCCCCAATTTCCTCGAAATCCCAGCACTTTAAAGAACCAATCCAACCGGCAATCGCTCTCTCGTGTCCTCTCTTCGTTACTTAACTAATGCGCCTGTGCCGGCGGATGGGGAGCTCAATCGCGCGACATCCTTTACTCAAAACCTTCCCTCGAGCGCAGAGCGCGCTTGCAGCGCGTTCCTAGAGACGTAGCCCCGAGCTGTGCGCGCCTTGTATCTTCCTGAGGGACGCGCGGGGGAGCCCTTCTCTCGTATCTTTGCGCGCGACTCTCGAGAGCTTTCTTGTGTTTGAGCGAAATTAATTTAAGGCGGAGAGGACTCGGGCGCGAAGCGCCGAGCGGGGCGAGATTGAAATTTTGAAATTAGACGGGAATTTAAGGCAATTTTGGGATTAGCAGGAGTGGAGGTTCTGCTTTTTTTTCGAGGGCTGAGTTGTGTTCGTGTGGTGATTGGAGATTTGTTGGAGCTGTTGGAAGAGGGAGATTTGCAAGTTAAATTAGTGGGGATGTTAACATATTTTTTTTTCTGAGCGATGAGCGCTTTATTATGCAGCCGGCTCTGATTAAGTCTGTATAATTTTGACTGTCTTTATTGCATTAGATATGCGTTTTATTCTTTATCGTTAGCCCAGAAAGAGCGCAGCATCAATTTATCCCTAAAAACAAAGAAAACAGCAACATCGAATTTAGTTTCCAATTTTCAAGCGTTCCATCTCCTTTCAATTTAAAACCCGCCGCACTCCCACCTTCAAAGTCACGGCAAATCCAGCTGAAACAAGCGGCTCAACTATTTTTTTCCCTTTGAAGCCTCGAAACATCAATCGCCTCCCACCCCTAGCCCGAAAAAAAATCCCGACTATATTCACCCCTTTGCAAAATCCAGCTGAAACCCTGCGCGCCAAAGTCTATTTCTCTCTGCAACTGCCCGGAGGGGTCCAGCGCGTATAATTGGTTTCGTTCCCGAGGAGACAGGTCGGCGTTTTCGGCACGCAAAGCGCACGCCCGCGGCCCTGGCTCTAGCGCTTGCGCGACTCACCGCCGGATAATTATGCAGATGAAACCGTTAGCTGCGATAACGCGCCCGAGCCTGGCCCGTCTTAGGAGGACGAGTTGAAACTCTAATGTCTGTCTGTCTTGCGCTGGATGCTTTTCTCTTAGACAGTGTCGCGCTGCTGTAATTGTCGGGCTGCTTTTGATGAGTTTAAAGCTGTAAGGTAAATGCTGGTGGAGAGGAGTGGGTTGGTTTTGTAGGTTGATTCGGTTTGAGCGATTCTTATTTTCTTAGACGACTGGTCGTTGTGGAGAAGGTGAAGGGTTCCGGAATGTTCGGTTGTTAAAGTTTTATAAATTTTGTGATTTGGGTAGAAGTGTGTTGAAACAGTGTCGTTTGATTGTAATATGTAATTATAACAGAGTATCAGTAATAAAAAAACTTTTATTGTTTTTTTTTTTATTATAACATCGCGAATTTGTCCAATTATTGGATATGTTTTAAGATGCAAAATATGAAAATAAACGTAATAAGACAGTCTAAAGTTTCGAAATAAAAAATTTAATTTTCTAAAATTTAATTCTGTAAAGTTTTAAATTAACTTAAAAAATAAAATATGTTAATAAAGTTTCATTATTTTTTTTTGTTAGAATCTAAATACATCAATCCATTTTTAAGTTACGTAAATTTAAATTTAGGCAGAGAAAGTGCATGTATAACCTCTAAAAATACTTTTATTCAAATTCAAACTGTGTTTTCACTGCTCATTTTAAAATCAATATTACTTTTGGCTACATCGATATATTTTTATGCTAATATGGAAAATATAAGCTTGTTTAATCTATCTTATTTTATTTTATTTTTTTTTTTTTAGATTTAATGTGGAACTTATTTAAACTAGATTATTTGCAATAACAGACAAAGCAACTTTACACTAAAAGCGTTCATAAGATAAATATTTGAGAACGTTAGATCTTATTAAAGATTCTTTCGTGCTTTTGTATCTTAAAATGTATATCCCAAAAATTAAGCCAGATCGGTGAATTCGAAGTGTCATTCTGTACTGCTGCTACATGCTATTGTCACTATATGAAAATATAAAAAAGTGTAAAATTAAACGACAATTCAATTGAATGTCAAATGTTATAGAATAGACCTTCTGAAGTACATCAGTACTCCGATACTTATAACTCATAAATTAAATTTTAATTAATCATAAATTTACGTAAATTTCAACCAGCATTTTATATTAACCAGAATTTAGTATAAGCTTCATGTTGAAACTGCGTAAACAAATTAGCAATTGTACAACAGCATTTCAACTGACTCCGCTCATAATCAATTGACAAACAATCAATATTTCATCCACAGCAATCGAGTATCAATCATTAACAACATTCACTACGAAACTCGCCTATACATTCCGGGTACATACACCCCTCCCACCAATAATACCTACTCGCCCACGTACGTAAATACAGGCTCTCACTATTTTTTGCCTCCGATAATCACACGTACCTGAATGCACGTATATACAGACACCTATATGAATAATGCGGCTAGTGCTGTCCAGCTGGCCGGAAGCAGCGCCGGCGACGGCAGCTGAGAAAAACGTTACGGAGACCAAGCGAACCGACAATTACGCGCGAGAGGCCGATGATCGAGCGCAAGCGGCTAGCGTGACTAGGAGACTCTCGTTCTCTCTCTTTTTCTCTGCGGTATTATAGTCTTTATCTCTGCGCGCCTTGCATTTCAATAAGCGCGTTTGAGTACGCGTTGGATAATATTTTTACTAGCTTTGCGTTTTTTTTTTTAGGGTTGACTGTAGGTTTAAATTCTATTGGCGGGTAGTTTGTAGTTTGTTTTTTGATACTGATATATTTGTTTGGATTTCAGGTTAAAATTAATCTTACAATTTCTATATTAGTCTTATAAAGTTTATACTACTTTTGACATTATTTTAATAATTATACGATTAACGATACATTTGATTAACTAATGCATACTTTATTTTAAAAAAAAAAAGAAATACTTCATTTTCAACTACATCTTCTATTAATAAAATGACTGCATATTTTTATAACGTATATAAAAAGCGTGAATAATTTATAGAAGTATCTTGTGCTTACTCAAATTGCAAAGTAGTTTTCTAAGAGAAAGCTAGCAGGAAGATAAAGAAAGCAAATGTGCGAGGTGAGAAAAAATGTGAAAGCGCATAAAAGCATTCGCCATTCAAGCATATCGCCCCTCGCCATGTATCATCGCTTTTCAATTCACTGAACATTTATCTGCGAAGCTAGCGCGGAGAATGAAGTGTGTGATTGCGGTTACGAGAACGCATTAAAAAATTGTATGACTAGAAAAATTAATTGGAAACTGGAACAGAATCTCAACGCGAAAAGAAAAATCAATATATAAAGCAGTTTAAAAAATATAATCTTTAAAAATAATAAAAGTAAGTATTTTAAATAATTATTATTTCATTGTAACAAATCCCCATTAATAATGAATCCAAATCAATTCAAAACACACAACCCCAAATTTTCCCACATCACCAGCCGTAGGCCCCAACTAATCAGGCAATAAGAAAACCTCCTAAGCGAAATCAGAGCCAATGCTCACCACGCCATTAACTCGCAGGCCAAAAATCAAGATCCCCAATAGACCCTATCAGCGCATACACCCACACGCTGAAACAGGGCCACAGGCTCGCGTTCACGCGCGTGTCCGAGTCGCGATATTGCAGGGCCGGCGGCGGCGCGCGGCTAGCCCAGCAGCGCGTGACGGCCGATCGTTCGTTTCAATTAGCGTTAAGTCACGTATCGCCGGGGCGAGCTGTCCGCGCCGGCGGCGTTATTTAATTAGCCGCGGCCGCTGACACGCGCTGATAAGGTAGGGCCGCAGCTGGATACGCACCGCCGGACGCAGTCGGATGCGATTTTCCTCGAGCCCAGGCGCGGCAGTGCGGATCTCGATCCTGCGGCTGTGGGCTTGCTGGATTCGATGATTATAGAGGAGAGTTTTAAGATTGAGGATGAGGTTTTATTGAGGGTGGGTGAGGTTATTGATTGGGGTGTTGTGTACTGCCGGTTTAATAGTAGGTGGAAATTTATTTTTAAGACAAGATGACGAATCCCTTTAATTATCGTTCGCTTTTTTATAAGGAAATCTGTTTGTTACAAAATGAAATAAAGTAATAAGTAACAACGTGGGTTCTTACTTCTATCGGAAAACTCTGTTTCTTCTAGAAGAAGTAATCCGCTTGAAGGTACTTAATCATTGATTATGAAACAGTTATCATTTGTAGCTTTATTATTTTATACTGCTTGTTGAAAATTCTGAGCTTGAAAAGATTTTCACTTGATTTATGTATAGATTTTTTTGCGACAAGTGGATTTGAAAAAGAAGATTTTTCTCTGGAACCACAGTGAATTTCTTTTACATTTTCTTATGTATGTAGTAAGTATTGAGCGTCATTTTATCTACCGTAGAATAACAAGCAAAAGATATATTTTCTACTTAGAAAACATTTTTCTGGGATGAAAAATAAGAAGATAAAGATTAAAATCTTACAATCTCAAAATCTTTAATTTTAGTCGTCGCTAGAAAATTAACTGATGATATTTAGAATTACGTAATATATAGGTAACTGAATTAGTTAATCATAATAAATACATCTATGAAGAATTTATTTGTTTAAAAACTAAGAAAATTTAGCTTTGTGCCGTTTTTTCCAAGCTGATATCATTCCCTACTTTACTTAATAATTCTAACTATAACTTAAAAATCGTAAATGAGCAAAATATTTATCGATGCACAAACCATTCAAATCCTTCTCTCTCACAGTGAAAATTCAGCAAGTATCGCTAAAGTTCTGTATTCAACAAGCGCGCCGCGTGCAGTCGATCTCTAAAAAAAAAGTCCTCCACCTGCGCGCGTAAAGGTCGTCTCCGTGCTGTGTTCGCCGCGGGGATATATATGTATATATATATATATCGCTAACACAAAGGGACACACGTACGGCTCTTGACCGCCGCCCCCGTGTAGATGGAGAGACGCGAAAGAGAGAAACTTTCCCTCCGGCGCGTATATACACAGAGACTCGGACGCGAACGTGACCGATCGCTGGATCTCCCGGGGATATGCGGCCTCCTCAGATTTCCCCGGATAATAATACTTCTTCCCTCCTTCGCGCACTATTTCGCTCGTTCATCTCTCTCTCTCTCTCTCTCTCTCTCTCTCTCTCTCTCTCTCTCTCTCACTCTTTTTCTTTCTTTACGTGCAGGACTTGCTTTCTTTGTCTTTTAGCACGGTAATATCAGAGGGCCACTGCTTCTGTAGGGAGAAAAGGACCTTGTGAAAAGGAGGATGATGCGATGTCGTCATCATATTTCGGAAAGCGATTTTTCCTTTTAATGGAAAGTGATCGTGAGAGTAATTATTCTATTAGCGATCGTGTGAAGTAAGATCTTTGTTAGATCTAGATTATAGGCCTATTGAGTCTACAATAATTTTCAAATTGGTTTTGATAAATGATTTATTTTTTGATAAAATAGTTCTTCTTTCTAACGGGAAGATACATAAAGAGAAGACCTAATACTGACTATGATTTCGTTATCTTACCGGCCAATTATTTGTCATTTTATATGATTTACATATATGAGTTTACACAGCATGTCATAAAATTATTAAATGTTATGACTTCAACTCAGTATATTTTCTGTTCACCTGTTACAGTGCAGATGTAGAAAATAATTAATACAAAATTGACGAATTTAAGATTTACGTCTGCTATTTTGTGGTATAACTAAATAATTACTCAAAGCCACGTAAAAAAACAATTCTGTAGCGTCACAAAAATCTACTTTCTTTGTGCTTTCTTTCGGGTCTCCCCTCGATCGTGCGTTATTATTTTCTCGTACGCAATGTTTATCCAACCTCCATTGCAGATCCGTACGCAAGCTCGTAAGCCCGAGACCGCTCGGAAATGAAAACGCTGCTCGAGCCCTCGGGGAATTCACGAGATTGGCATATCTCGTCGATGTATCCCTCGGTGAAACTGACAAAATGCGATTCTGAGGGAGCCGAAGTGGCGTTCGTTGTTACTTACTTTCTTGGAGATGTTTTTTCTTATAGCTTACTTGAGTTTTGGGCTTGAAACTGTACACCCTTAGCGTATTTGACACCGAGAGGATATTTCGACTGACGGCACGTCAGAAATATTTGATGATTAGACCACAAAAAGGCTCTTAAATTCTTAATCGTAGTATAAAATTCATAATTTATATAACAGATTTAAGAGACTGACTAAACTTTAGTACATAATCACTGTATAAATAGTGAGAAAAAACTATTCATTGCAGAATATAATAATGGAATTGCATATTCTTAAAGACCATGCAGCCGTATACTTGTACGTGTTTGATCAGATTCATGTGCAGAAAAGTTAATTAAAAAGTTAAGTCATCTATCTATTTGCACTTACCAACACGCAAATAAATGAAGTAATTCATCAAATAAAATCGTAACTCTTTAATTCGTGAACTCACAATCCATAAAAATTTTAACCGAAACCTAGTAAAACTTATAAAACCTAAATCCATGAAAACAAATATCTTAAACTCTAAATCCTTGAATCCTGATTATATAAATTAAAGGATATAGGACTTTTGGATAAAAGGTTTTGTTAGTTTGTAGGTTTCTAGGTTTAGGACCAAATCTTTTAATCTAATATACGTAAACCCTAAATCCATAAACTCTATCCATAAATCTATATACGTAAACCCTAAATCCATAAACTTTCGAAATAAATTTTAACCCATAATCCCTAAATATATTAAAGAACATAAGTCTTTAGGATTATGGTTTAAGTTTTGTAGGTTTATGGGTTTAAGAATTTATATATTTAGGGTTTATTGGTTAAAGGG